>PVLA01013633.1:0-35679 GCA_004027455.1 Hydrochoerus hydrochaeris
AAAAACACTCAAAACAGTACATTCAGATGCACATTATCACAATATGATACAAGCCACTTATAACAAACCTTTTGACAGTATCGTATTTAAATGGGAAAAATTGACATCCATCCCTCTAAATCAAGAAGACAAGGATTTCCAGTGCCACTGCTGTTCAACATAGTACTTGAATCATTAGCAAGAGCAATTAGGTGAGAAAAAAAATAAAGAAAAGCAACTAAAAAGGATGTGTATATTAAAAGAAGTCAAATTATGTTTATATGCAGATGACGTGATCTTCCACATCAAAGACCCAAAAAATTCATCAAAAGACTCAGAATTAATAACCAAACTGTGTAATGTAGCAGACTACAAAGCATAAAAGTCAGTAATATTCAGTACCATTTCTGTAGACTTATACTGAATCCACTGATAAAGAAACTATGAAAACTATACCATTTTCAGTGGCAGCAGAAAAGTTAAATGCTTAGTAATTAACCCTAAGAAGTGAAAGACTTCTACAATGAAAACTACAGCGCTCTGCTAAAGGCCCTATTTCTGAGGAAATCAGTGGGATTGAAATGGCCATAGTTCCAAAATACAGTACAGAATTCATACAATCCCAATCAAAATCCCAAAAGAGGAGACATCCATTCCAAAATTCATATAGAATCAGAAGATACACAGAATAGAAAAAGCATCACAATTCCTCACTTAAATTTATATTGCCAAGCTACTGTGATCAAAAAACAACATGGCAATGGCACTAAAATTGATGTGCAACAGAATAGAGGGCGCCAAAACATTACCAAGCACATTTAAATCTTTAATCTTTGACAACAGAGCCAAAAAATGTACAATGCAGGAAATACACCTCTTTAATATATGCTGCTGTGACACCTGGTTATCCACATGACAAAGACTGAACATAGACCCATGTACTAAACTAAGTCACAAAGGATCAAAGATAATGTTAAAAAAGAAAGATGCTCCTGGGAGACAAAATACATAAAACTGTTGAAATCATAGACATAAGCAAGTGCTTTTGAGCAGAACACTGACTGCACCCAAAATAGTTCTGATAATAAAACAGTTGAATCATAAAAATTGAAAAGATTCTGCACAGCAAAGAAACAGCTAAGAGTGAAAAGACAACCTACAGAGTGGGAAAAAACTTTTGCCATTCATTCCTAGTACAAACAACTCAAAAAATTTGATCTCCCAAAATAAAAGAACCAATCCAAAACATGGACAAGTGAAATAAATAGATACATTAAAGGAGTACAACTGGACAATAAATATAAGAAGAAGTGCTCAACATTAGAATATACATTGGCTGTTAGAGAAATACAAATTAGAACAACACTGAGATTCCATCTCCAGAAAGAATACCCATCATCAATAAATGAAATGATAAGGAATACTGCCCCAGATGATGAAAAAGGAAACTCTCATAGCTTGTTGAAGGAAATGTAAACTCTTACAACCATTGTAGAAATCAGTGTGGAAATTCCTAAGAAAAAACTAAAATTTGATATTCCATTTGACCTAGTTCTTCCCCTTCTACATGTTTTCCTGAAAGTGTTAAATACATCTTATGCAGTGATACATACATACCCATGTTTACACCAGCACAACTTATGATAGCTAAATCTTGGAAGCAGCCCATATGTCTAATAAATGAATGCATAAAGAATATGTGACTTTTTATTTCCATCACAGAAAAATGTTCACAAGTAATCAACAACTGAGAATTCCTTGTATTAAAAAGCTATTGCACAACAAGAAAATCACCAACAAAGTGAAAAGACAACCCAAAGTTTGAAAAGAAATTTGCCAGCTGTTCTTCAGAAAAAAGCAATAATATCTAGAACATACAAAGAACTTTAAAAAATCAGAACCTCAAAATTCAAAGACCCAATCCAAAAATCGGCATCTAACATGAATACACACTTCTCAGAAGTACAAAGCACGAATGAAGTTATGAAAAAATAATCAACATCACTGATCATTCCAGGAATAAACATTTAAACAACACTGACATTCCATGTCACTCCAGAAAGAATAGCTATTATCAAGAAAAAAAAGCTAATAAATGGCTGCAGGGTTGTCGGGGAAAAGGAACACTTTTCTGCTGTTGGAGTGTACACTAGTATAATCACTGGAAGTCAGTGTGAGATTCCTCAAAAAATTAGGATTAGAGGTCCTATGCAACCCAGGTGTTCCCCTTCTGGGAATCTTGATGGAAGAATTGAAAGCATCATATTACAGAGACATATACACACTCATGTTTATAGCAGCACAATTTATAATAGCTAAATCTTGGAAGCAACACAAATGCCTATCAACCAATGAATGGATAAAAAGATGTGGTATTTGTAATGTAATGGAATATTGCTCAGCCGTAAAGGACAAAATTGAGACATTTATAGCTAAATGGACAGTCCTTGAGATCAGTCATAAGGGAAATAAATCAGATAATTGAAATAAATCAGACTCACATGTATAAATATCCCATTATCACTTTAGTGTGAGAAACAAATTGTAAATAAAACAAAAATGTACAATAGATGTTGTAAGACAGGAACAAACTTTTCAAAAGGAAAAGTGAACTAAGGAGGATACAGAGGGAAAAGGAAGGGAAAGAAAAAAATTTTTAAAAATGAAAACACAGGTTTGTGAACAGAGTAGAAGGAGGCAGGAAAGGGGAAAAGGAGGGATCAACCCATGTATACAAATACAAATTCTATATAATGAATGTGATCACTGTACACACCTAAGCTGTGTATAAACTTAAACTTTTTCAAATAATAAATTAGTATTTTAGCATAAAAAATGTTTTCAAAACAATGGAGTACTACTGTCATAAAGATACATTAGAGTGATTTATATAAAAATGAGTGTACAATGCCAGGCATAGTGGCACATGTCTGTAATCCCAGCACTCGGAAGGCTGAGGCAGGAGGATTGCTGTGAGTTAGAGTCCAGCCTGGGTTACGGAATGAGTTCAAGGCCAGCCTGAACTACATAGTGAAACCCTGTCTCAAAGACAAAAAAAAAGGGTAGCCCAAGACCATAATGTTAAGTGAAATAAATCTGACACACAAACTTAAATACCAAATGATTTCTTTTCTATGAGAAACCTAAAGTATAAATAAAGAGTAAAATAAATGTAGATCATAGGATACAGAGAAGGAGATCTTTCATGAAAGGCCTCAAAAGATGAAGAGAGTGCTGAGGAAAGGGTAGATGGAAAAAAAAAGAAGATGCGTTGTGTACATGTACCAATTCAGAAGGAGGAATGGAAACTGTATACAACCAATATGTACTAATAAAAGTAACTCTAAAGATTTTAAAAATGAAGTGTGAGTCTTATGTGGAAGCAGCAGAATGAAGTGGGGGAGAGAACAGACAGAGATGGGGAGAAAGCAAGTAACCAAAGGCCTAAGTTGTGAAGGTGCTGATTCTTTCTGCTATTCTGTGGATGAAGAGGCTTCTCAGGCCCTCTTCAGTTAGTGCCTCTCATTTATTATTTACAGACATGGAAGAATGATTTAGTAACTCTTTATAATAATAATAATAATAATAATGCAAAAAGCCAAAAATACCGAGAACCACGAAAGTATCTCCATATCTATATCTCCATATGCTGCTGTGATATTTGTCTTCTCCCTCCTTGATATCTTGCTGTTATTCCTGTTGTTAGTCATTTTGGGAAAGACAAGATTAAGGCATGAACCACCCTCCTCTACCCCCTCCTCCAGGTGTTTCTTGAGCATCTGCAAACTGGGGAAGACCTGGAGGCAGGCCATAAGCCTAAGCCACTATACCTATGCTTCAGCTCTGCAGGTGTCATGGCACTGGGACCTGCCTCCAGGGCCAGTTTCTCAGGTGGCTTTTCAGGTAGTACATTGCCTTGCTGCTCACCATCCAAGCTGCCATCACAAAGACTTAGAATACCTGCTAGGCTCATGGAAGGGAAGCTGACTTTTGGAGGGATCCTCTCCTGAAAGGCATTTCCTATTTTTATCATCTTTGCAGGAGGCTCCAAATCTACTGTACCCTCCAAAGCAGCCACACCCCTTTTCATTGGGATGGCTTGTAGTAAATAGCCCTTATTCTTTTCTTTTCAGTAGCTACTACAGACACCAAGAGGTTATTGGCCGAGGAGGAAGGTAAATCAGAATGTGGCATGAAGGAGGAATTCGCCGTCTCTATCACATCATGATTTGGAAGCATCTTGGAAGATCCAGGACCTGAAACACATTGAGATAGTGTCTTGGTGTGTAGAAAAGAAAGCTTCAAAAATAACATGTGCATGTCATCAGGTGAGGGCACATGGAGTATCTGTGATATTCAGAATTCTGTGTGTATTGTGTGTTGTGTGTGTGTATTGTACCTGTATGTGAAAAAATGGGTATGTGGGCCATCTTAAAAAAAAAAAAAAAAAAAAAAAATATATATATATATATATATATATATATATATATATATATATATTACATATCCATGTATGTGTGTATGTATTTGTATTGCGATGTACATGTATTTGGTGAATATTTTTGGTACTGGTAAATGCAGGTAGGACTGTGTATCAGCATGTGTGATACTGTATTGACAGCACATGTGTGAGTGGTAAATGTTGGCAAATGCTGTAACAGCAGCCTTAAATGTTTCACGAACGGTTTTTATGTCCTCAGCACATGGAGCTCTGTGAAAGGCTGAAGCCATGGGAGAACATACAGTGTTGGGGTAAGAAAAACATATACTGAAAGGGCACAGGAGTTCTCTAGGGTTTTGTCTACCAGTAGCATCATGGAGTTAAAACAGGTATCCATGTGAGGTGATGTGCTGTTATTTACTGATTAGGTGTAAAGGGGTAAGTGTGAGAATGAGTTTAGGAATGTAGGTGTAAGGCCACACTTATGTAATGCTGATGAGAACTGGGACAATGGGGAGGGAAGAGATAGTTGTGACCAGAAAGGGAAAAAGGAGGAGAAACCAGCCTGTACTTTCTATAAAGGAGTGTGAAATGTGAGTGTGAGCTGAGTGTGCACTGATCTGAGGAGGAGGCTCTGATCCCATCCCTTGCACATTTCCACATGGTCCACCACCTCACCCACATAAGCCTCTGTGTCCATGTGTGCTGCAAGGCAGATTTCCTATCTGTCCCTCCCCAGAGGAATCAGTCTTCATCCCTCTTCTCTGAGGCCCTTCCCTGTATGTGAAGGAAAGGTGAAGTGAGTGGGGTTGGGAGGCCACTCAGCTGTACCTGTTGTCCACTCTGAGGTCACCTTTACATCTCCCTTACCATCCTGGTCCACAGGAATGCTCATGCTTGAAGAAGAAATGCAGGCCAATTGTTCTGAGGCTGAGAAAGTCTCTCCTGCATCCAGACTTGAGCTTGGAACCACCTCATGTGTCTCAGGGACATGCTCTGGAGAGTGTTCCAATTCTGGAGAGTTAGAGAAACAGCAACAATAACATATTGATACACAGCACAGTCTAGGTTCACTGTCACTCCAGAAGAGACATGTTTCTGGCATCATTTCCATCCACAGTAATTTCACATAGAAAATAAGTAATAATATTTAAAACAGTGTATGTGGCATGATTCACTGTTGTTAGGTAATATGTATATATTTTTGGAAATGTATACAGAATTATGGAACTTGACTATGCTTAAAATATGATATACATTAACTACTACTATAATTGTTGACTCAACTTCCTGCTAGGAAATTGCACAAATAAAGACAATGGTGTTCAGGTTTTATAAAGAATTGTGCATGTTGACACACTTATTTTGGTGAATGTAATATACATAGAGGCGCTGATTGAATATAAATAGATGTACCTTGGCTCTACTCTATGCAACAATTTGAAAATCCAATTTTCCTGTGAAATGAAAGAAAACTTGAGAGAGACAGTTCTGTTTTGGAGTTTATATATATTTATCCAATGTTAAATCATGAGTCTACAATTTTACATGTTCACTGACTACATTCCCTCCATTCCAAGAGTAAACAATATGGATCCTATTAGTAAACTTTTAAGTGTAGAGCAACATTTATTCTGTCACTACTTATTACAGATCATTATATCTGCATGCTGTGTCATTGGTGGAGAGACTGCTTGCCTGAAACATTTAACCTGGACAAACCACTATAGTTAGGTCTGATCTTGTGATTACATTTTCTGCAAAGTAAAATGATGAGTGACATATGCCACTTTTGTAGCCATCAAAAGTTCTGTATCTCTCCAAGCTCTTTCCTTTTCTACTTGCCTGGGATATTGATAAGCTACATGGGTGTGTTCAGGTCTCTGTGAAAGCTATATGTTAATGATGATAATATTTTCTTCAGTTCCAGCCCATGAATTAGTTAATGGATAACAGCTTTCCAGTTGATCTTCACATCAACTGTGTGCATAAATAAGGAACATATAGATTAAATGTGTAGTAGTTACTACATCTTGGTCACTTCTGATGTCAACTTTCAAGCTGTTATAGGGAAGCAAATCATTAGACTTCATGCATAGTTATTGAATAATTATGTTAGATGATAGTATTGTGTCCTGGTCTATTTTTGTATTTTGTTTTTTATATTTTTTATGCCAATGAATACATGTGAGGATGTTCTTTGCATATTTTATGGTTTACAACTGATATATTTTACTATGTACTGATTTAATTAAAGGTAAAATAAAAACAATATCACTCTCCAGGCCTCTCCATATGAAGGGCCACCAGAAAATACACAAACCTGAAAATCTATTGGAAGTGTGAGACCATGCTCAGAAATATGACCCTCTTCAGAATGTTGGATTTGGCTACAGTCTGCCCCTCTCACCTCTGAACAAGGGTTTTCCCTCATAGGAACAGTTTGTTTACTGCTAATCTCCAACATATACAACTATTAGTTTACAATTTTTCCACAAAGCCAAATCTTCTCTCTTTAATTCATAATTTATGGTTAAATAGTATGTGTGCATATGTTTGTGTGCATGTGTGTTTCTCACATTTCACAAAGTCCTCAGACACATTTTCATAGTCTGAACCAAAACTAGATTTTTTTCACTCCTGAGTAATTATTTATGAGTTTATAGTCATTCATGTACTCATATGTTTAACACTTTAGAAAATGTTTTCTTCTCTTTTATAAACCACAGTTTCTTCCTCACAAGGGAAAAACTCCTGTTAAAACATTAAACAGTAAGTCAAGTAACAGAAAACACATTTTTAAAGGAAAAAATTAATCTGGACTATGAATGTGACAGAGTGACCCAGTCCTAAGGAACAGTGACAAGACCTGGGTCATCTGAACCTTCTCTTACTCCCAGACTACATGGACCCTTAGGAAGACACACATCTCTCTCTCCATCTCTTTCAGTCACTTCTCTTCTCCTGCTTTATTTTTCTCTCCACTGCCCCTGTACACAACATAAAAACTCACTCTTTTCCATTTCTAGAAAGCAGATCTGGTTCCCTACACCCCAAGCATATGCGGTGTCTGCAGAGAGACTTAGCAGTGGAGGGGAGCAACAGATGCGGAGGGAAATAGCAGACATACAGGACTGCACTGACTGGTGGTGAGTGCAAGGGTCATGCTCTTCCTTTGGGAGAAAACAGTTGGCCTGGAGCCATCCTGGAGATGGGCAGCACTAGTTCAGAACTCAGAACTGTGACTGGCTCCCTCTAGTGTCTACCAGCAATGCTGATACCCATAGAAGGTGCTCTGAAGATGGTGTGCCAAACATGACTAACTGGTCTCCACCAGAAAGTGCAAACTAACTGAGAGTACCCACTACCCCACCAAAAAGCTATTGCTGGCTTGCTAGGATAAACCGACACAGATCAGGACTCTGTCTTTGCAGGTTGTCTGCCAGTGAAAGCAGAGACAAACTTGGAAGTAGACTTTTTCTCTGTCTTTCCCCTCTCTCTTACATTTGTCTTTGATTTTTAGTTTTTCTTTTCTTTTTCTTTTCTTTTTTTCTTCTCTTTCTTTCTCCTTCATTATTTATCTTATTTTTATATAAGTTTAAACATGATTTCTAGCCTCCTTGTGGCTCTGTTCTGTTCTTTTCATCTGTCCCTTCACACTTTCCCTCCAGTCTTCTATACCAGTTTCCCAAAGTTAGCATGATTTCCCTTGGTTCTCCAACTGTAACTCTAATCTCTTCTTCTTTTTTCAGTCCTCTATTTTCTCCTTAAACTATATTAAATTTTAACCCCTAACAGCAAACTTGACATATCAATTGACATATCATATACTGCATATAATTTTCTGATTTTTTTTGATTTTGTTATGTAACCACAAATATAGTTTATACAGTTAAAAGTGACAAATTAAGAGTTACCTCAGTCTGTCATTTTCTAGGCTGTTCTATGCTTTTGGTACCACTATAGCCAAAACTGACATAACTGTTCTAAACAGCTGTTGGTCCTGGTATCCCAAGACCCAGATGGACTAAGGGTCACAAAAAAATACTGTGGCACAGTGCCAAAGAACCAGGGACTAGGTCAAATAAGCAACAACTTCTCATCACCAACAAATTGAAAAGGTAAGATCTTCAAACAGACTCAAAATCCAAAAACTAGCTATACCTGGCAGATACCTCAGAGAAGTAATCATCACCTAAGGGTCCTAAACTCTGTCAATAAAGTAATAGACAATTTACAAGCATTGCCCAAGGAATTTATCTAAAAAAAAAAAAAACGAAAGAACATTAAATGAGAAGACACTTAAGAAAATTGCAACCTCAGACATCCAGTTCACCAAAGGCAAATCCAGGGGCCAATGAGGTGAGACAATCCAAGAGGCCCCCATCAGGTCTCTCTGAAGTGGAAACAACAAAACAATTTGGTGAGCTCTGGAAAAAATGAAATCAGAAGTAATCTCTCAGATAACTACAGAGATTACCAAACTACACATCATGCTTAGCAACTTTAGAGCAAACACAGACAAAAAAAAAAATAGATGAGCTTAAGCAAATTATAGAAATTCAGCATAGGAAAGAAATGGAATCCATAAAGCAGATTCAAGCAGATATCCAGGAGAATAAAAACTTCACTGAAAGTATTCAAAGCAAATTAGGCCAATGTGAGGACAGGAGCTCAGATATTGAAAACAGGTTTGCAGTTAGCCACCAGGAAAAGAATGATTTCTCAAAAGTAGCAAGAGACCATGAGAAATCCAGCAGCTGCTAAATGAGACAGAAAAGAATAATTTACAATTATCTGGAGTCAATGAACAAGCAGGAGATACCACAAATAATATTAAAGAAATGTTCACAGACATCATGACACAAAACTTTCCTGGTAGAGAAAAAGAATGTAACATACAGATAAATGAAGGATATGAAACTCCAATTAGCAGTGATCAAAAAAATCTACAGCCATACATATCATAGTCAATATTCCAGAACTTCAGCACAAGAATAGAATCCTAAAAGCTGTTAGAGAAAAGAAACATCATCTATAAAAGAAAGCCCATCAGAATTACAGCTGACTTCTCAGCACAAACTCTTGTCAAGGAGAGCTTGGAGTGAAGTACTCCAAGCTTGGAGTGAAGTTCTAAAGGAAAACAACTTTCAACTCAGATTGATGTACCCCACAAAACCATCTTTCAAAATTAGTGGAGAAATAAGATATTTCCATGACAAAGAACACCTGAGGAAATTTATGGTTACCCAACCAGCACTCCAAAATGTTCTGAAGGACATTCTAGAAAGAGATACTAAGAACTAGAGCTCCATGAACCCCAACAGAAAGAATCCTCCATGGAAGGCAAACAATTAGAGGCAGGGAGAAAAGAGGCAGCAACAGGAAAATAACATGACAAGGATAAGTTAATACATATCAGTTATAACCACCAATGTTAATGGTCTCAATTTACCAATCAAAAGACAGATTGGCAGAATGGATCAAGAAGCAATATTCAACAAGATGCTGCATATAAGAAACACATTTAATCCAAAAATAAATTCACAGACTGAAAGTTAAAGAATGGAAAAAAATACTCCATGCATCAGAAGAACGAAAAAAAGCAGGGATAGCTATTCTATTTGCAGACAGTGAATTTTAAGCCAAAACTGATTAAGAGAGATAAAGAAGGTCACTACATCTTCATAAAGGGAACAGTCTAAGAGGAGATGATAGCAAACATAAACATATATGCAACAAATACCAGTGCACCCAACTGTAGAAAACATACTAATGAACATGAGAAATCAAATAAGCCCTAATATGATTGTATTGGGAAATCTTAGTAGCCCACTGTCACAAAAAGACAGATAAACTAGACAAAATAATCAATAATGAAATATTAGAACTAAACCAAACTTTTGAACAAAAGGATTTAGTAGATATCTTTAGAGTATTCACCCCACAACATCAGAATACACATCCTTCTCAGCTGCACATGGGATGTTCCCTAAAATAGACTACATACTGGCTCATAGAACATGCTTAAGTCAATGCAAAGGAACTGAAATTATTCCATGCATAAGACCACAGCGCATGGAAATTGTAAATCCATGACAAAAGATCCCACAAGAACTTCATAAACACATGGAAATATAAATAACACTATCCTAAACAACAAATGGGTCACAGATGAAATTAAAGAATAAATTAGGCAGTTTTTAAAGATAAATGATAATGTCAGTACAACATATAGTAACCTATGGGACACAATGAAAGCAGTCCTAAGAGGGAAATTTATAGTATAAGTGCCCATATAAGGAAAACAGCAAGCACATATAAACAACTTAATGGTGAACCATAAACTTATAGAAAGAAAGAGCAGACTAAGCCAAAAGCTCATACAAGGGAGTAAATTATAAAGATCAGAGTAGCAATCAATGCATTGGAGACTAAAAAATAATGCAAAAAAGTCAATGAATCAAAGAGTTCTTTGAAAGATTTTAAGAAATGATAAAACCGGGCCAGGGATTTAGCTCAGTGGCATAAGCGCCTGCCTGGCAAGTGCAAGGTTGTGAGTTCAATCCCTGGTACAAAAAAAAAAAAAGAAAATGATAAACCCTTAGCCAACCTCATCAAAAAAAAAGAAAGAAAAACCTGGACCCTGCAGAAATCCAATAGATCATCTGTACCTACTTTGAGAACTTATATTCTAACAAGATGGGAAATACAGAAGAAATGGACAGATGAGTGCTGATGAATTCATTGCTGAATTCTACAAGAAATTTAGAGAAGACCAAACACCACTACTTCTCAAACTCTTTAATGAAGTTGAAAGGGAAACTATACTCCCAAATACATTCCTGGAAGCAAGCATTAGCCTTATACCAAAATCAAAGAAGGACCCAACCAAGAAAGATAATTATAGGCTAATCTCCCTAATGAACGTAGACGCAAAAATCCTCAATAAGATACTGGCAAACAGAATATAGCAAATCATCAAGAAGATTATACACCATGATAAAGTGGGATTTATCCCAGGAATACAGGGATGTTTCAACATATATAAATCAATACATGTAATACACCATATTAACAGAGCCAAGGTCAGAAATCATGATCATCTTATAAGATGCAGAAAAAGCTTTTGAAAAAGACCAAAACCAATTCATGATTTTTAAAAAAACCTACAGAAAATTGAAATAGATGGTCTTTATCTCAACCTGATAAAAGCTACCCACAACAAACCAAGAGCCACTATCATACTAAATGGACAAAAATTAAAAGCTTTCACTCTAAAAACAGGAACAAGACAAGGATGCCCACTGTCTCCATACTTATCCAACATAGTGCTAGAGACTTGAGCCAGAGAAGTTAGACAAGAGAAAAAAAAAAGGAATAAAGACAGGAAAGTAAGAAGTTAAACTATCATATTTGCAGATGACATGATACTCTATATAGAAGACCCAAAAATCTCTACCAAACAATTGCTAGGTTTAAATTTTAGTTTTTTTTGTTTGTTTTGTTTTTTTTGTCTTTTTCAGACAGGGTCTCACTATGCAGTTCAGGCTGGGCTTGAACTCACTTTGTAGTCCAGGCTGGTCTCAAACTCACAACAATCCTCCTGCCTTAGCCTCCCAAGTTCTGGGATTACCACCACATCTGGCCCTAACTGCTAGATTTAATAAGCAAATTCAGTAGTGCAGCTGGATGCAAAGTCAACACTCAGAAATCAATAGCCTTCCTGTACATGAATAACAAACTCACTGAGAAAAAAATCAGGGAAACACCACCTTTCACAATAGACCCAAAAAATGAAATACCTAGGAATCAATTTAATGAAGGATTTTACATCTTTTACAGACCTTTATATTGAAAACCATAGTATTCTGAAAAAGGAGATTGAAGAAGATATTAGAAAATGGATAGCTATCCTGTGCTCTTGGGTAGGAAGAACCAATATAGTGAAAGTGGCCATACTTCCAAAACCGTTCTACAGATTCAATACTCTTCCAATCAATATTCCAATAACTTATCTCACAGAATTAGAGAAAACAATCCTAAAATTCATCTGGAACCAGGAGAGACCTGGAACAACAAGACATATCTGGACAACAAAAGCAAGACAGGAGTATCACAATCCCTGACTTGAAATTATACTATAAAGCTACTAAAAATAGCTTTTAAAAAAAGCTATAAAAATAGCGTGGTACTGGCAAAAAAAAAAAAAACAGACCTGAAGATAAATAGATTAGAAGATGCAGAAACAACTCCAGACACACTCAGCCACCTTATCTTTGACAAAGGTGCTAAACACATTCACTGGAAGAAAGATAGCCTATTTAATAAAGGGTGCTGGAAATATTGGCTCTGCACATGCCAAAGACTAAAGTTGGACCCATATATTTCACCATGCACTAAATTAAATCCAGAATGGATCAAAGATCTAAATATTAAAACAGAAACAATGTATCTACTAGAAGATATAATAGGTAAAACTCTTGAAGACACAGGTGTAGGCAAAGATGTTATGAAAAATAACCCTGATTAGACAGGAACTATCACAAAGAGTCAGCAACTTGGATCTCATCTTATTTAAAAAGCTTTTACACAGCAAGAGAAACCAGCAGAGTGAACATAAAATCCACAATGTGAGATAAAATGTTTGCTAGATGTTCCTCAAACAAAAGATTACTATCAAGAACATATAAAGAACTCAGAAAAATCAATCCTCCCAAATTTAAAGACCCAGTCCAAAAAAGGGTGTCTGGAATATATACACACTTCTCAGATGAAGAAATACAAATAGCAAATAAATATATGAAAAATTTTCTAACATCACTGGTCATTCAAAATGTGCAAATTAAAACAACACTGAGATTCCACCTTACCCTGGAAAGAATGACTTTTAAAAGAAATCGTCCAGTAACAAATGCTGAAGGGTTGTGGAGGAAAAGGAAATTTTCTCCACTTTTGGTAGGGGTGTAGTCTGCTACAACCACTGTGGAAATTACTATGGAGATTCCTCAAAAAACTTGGATTGGAGGTCCCATTTGACCCAGATCTTCCCCTTCTGGGTATCTTCCAGAAGAATTAAAAAACATCATACCACAGTGATATATGTGCACCCATGTTTACAGCAACACAATTTGTAATAGCCGGATATTGGAAACAACCTAAATACCCTTCAACCAAGGAATGGATAAAAAAAAAAGATATGGTATTTTTATACAATGAAGTACTACTTGGCCATAAATAATGATAAATTGAAGAGTTTTATAGGTAAATGGGTGCAACTTGAGACCATACTCGTTAGTGAAATAAATCAGACATACATGATAAACATTGTATTATCTCACTAGAGAAACTGAAAGAAACCATATACATAAAAGATGTGATAGTACTTATTTCTCTGAGCTCACTGAAGAGAAAGATTTGTGCTAGTATTGTTCAAACTGTTAAACACAGATGTCCTATACTCCGAGTAACTGATATGAAGATAACCATATACAATGTAGATACCACTGTTACAACTGAATTGTTGTGTTGTGAAATTTTGTTTTATTTTTTCTCTGTAAAATAGAATAAAATAAAATAAAAAAGAGACTAGAAATCCAAAACTGAGCAAAAAAGTAGGAAAAATCACACAGCCACTATTCTACATATTGATATAAACAAAAACTTCACTTTGAAATTAAACATTAACCACAGGCACAGAACCATTCCACAAGAATTTTTAATGCTGTTTAACTTTGGCAACAACCAGGTGTGGTGATGTGTGCTATAAACCTAGCCTTAGGAGGGTAAGGCAGGAGGATCACTGAGAGTTTGAGGGAAGCCTAGGTTACATCACCAGTTCCTGGCCAGCCAGAGCTACCCTATCTCCAGAACCTTTTTCAAAACACCAGGGACACAGAAAATAAATATATAAAACTTTGTCAACTACAGTCAATAAGCATGAATTCCAAGAGAAGGATGATAATTCAATGTAAATAAGTATGAAGAATTCAAAGCTGTGAAAATTAAAGTGCTAAAATATAGACATTAGATTTATTGTAAGTGGTTTTCAACAGTTTGAGGTAAGATCTTTGTGTACATATTTTAATCACAGTTTTTAACACTAAGAGATGTTTGAATTCTGTCAGATGTCTTTTTGCACTTATTTAGATGATTATGTGATTTTTTCCCCTTCTGTTTATGTGGTATTTTCCATTTATTCATTTACATATGTTTACCCAACTTTGCATGCTTTGGAAGGAAGACCTCCGTGAGCTGGCAAGAGCACCAGTGGGTCCTCCCCCTACTCAGAGGACCTCAACCGGCTGGCAGGAGCACAGATGAGCCCTCCCTCCATCCAGAGGGCCTTGGTAGGCCTGCAAGAGTTCTGGTGAGCCCCACCTTCACCCAGATGACCCTGGCAGGCCTACAGGAGCACCAGTGACCCCTTCCTCCATACAAAGAAACCTAGGTAGGCCTGCAAGACCCCAGTGACACAGTCGAGCCCCAGCTGTGGCATGCACCATGGACAGGTTGGTCTGGCAGCCTGGAAAATTCTGAAGCAGCAGAAACAATACAAACCAACAGTTGCTTCACATCAGTACTCCTACGGTAGTCAGCAGGGAAGAATCCAGGACTCACCAACTCTCCTCACAGGAGGAATTAAGGAGGTTGGCCCCTCCCCTACACTTTGGAACCCAGCAATTAGGCGAATGCTACTCACACAGTAGGTCCCTGACTAAGATGCACAAGAATAGTGACATTGAAAAAACCAAATATGAACCAAGAGGTGAAAATGACAAAAGACAAAACAAAATTTGATCTCAGACCTCCAGCCCATCCAGAACAAGTACAGAAGTAACCTTCTTATCCTCTTTGTCACGACAGTACACACTGTGTCAGATCCTCACTCCCAGTTCTGACCTGCTTCTCCCACTTCACGAAGCACTGCTTCCTTCACGACTAGGGCTCAGATCCCAAGTCTGCTTTGCCACTCAATGCCTATACTTGCTGCCTTGAGCAGTCACTTGACGTCTTAGACTTGATTTCCTGTTCTGTGGCGTGAGGAGAGGGATACTGATTCATTAGAGTATTTGTAAACATTAGAAGACCAGGACTTGCATAGAGGTGTGTATCTGTAATTTTAGCACTCTGGGAGAATAAAGCAGGAGGCTCCAAAGTTTAAGCCTTCCTGAGGAATTTAAGGAAACCCTGCCTCCAAAAAAGAGGGTAGGGATGTAACTCAGTGTAAGGGCTCTGTGTTCAGCCCCCAGCTTTAACAAACTAGAGTTAATGGACGTAAAGCATTTAGCAAAGTTCCCAGCACTGTATGCAAGTTGCAACCCAAAGCAGGCTCTCTGCTATCAAAGGAGAGGGAAACTGTACAAACTCATACAGAGATTCATTGATGTCTATTAACAGCTGGGATATACAGCCCATACACAGCTATCAGTGGGAAATTTTAGGAATCTCCATCTGGGCTTTGCCTTTCTCCCTGCCCTTCCAAGGCTCCCTTGGAGTAGCCTGGAACAGCAGCCCTGTAAGTTTCAGCCAAACTACCCAGTCCTCAGACTCTGGAGAAAGTTTCACCACACCTCATATGTCTTCATCCAATTTTACCAATGGGCCTGGAAGACTGAGGCCACGCGCCCCTCTGTTGGGCTTAGTTCTACCCTTGTTAGGCCTCTTATGGGCAGGAAGAGACCACTGAAAGAAATTTCCTGGTGGTGGAAGCACTGCTGATGTGGTCTCAGTCCTTTCCTCTTCTCTGCCACAAGATTTCCAAGAAACCCAAAGGCAGAAATTAGCTGTGGCAAAGCAAAAGGTAAACTGAATAGGGTCAAAGACCCTGAGTGCAGACTGACTCTTCTAATGGTCCTTTTTTGGCCAAAATCTGAGACCTTCTCAGTCCCAGTGCCCCATCAGGTCCTCTCAAGTCTGCTTTGTGCAGAAAAGGTGAAAATGAGATTTCCAAAGCCCATATAACTTGCATAAGCTCTGACTTCTCTGGGGCCCAGGCCTCACTCTCCAGGGCCTGGGTCATTCCATCTGTCACTCCTGATGTCCCCACTCATGGCTCTGCCCTCTCCTCCTGTCCCCAAACCTGACCTCCCTGGGCCCCGTATCCAAGGACCTGGCTTCCTGCCATTGTTGGAGTGGAGAGAAGGTTGGGGCACAGATAGATCCTGGGGACAGGGAGGGAGCAGTAGAATGTGGTTAACCTGAAATCCCCCTGGACACTCATTACCTCTCTCCTGGCTTCTGATCTTCCCACCTGATCCCCTATAATATCTTTGTCCCCAGTTTTCTCTAGTCAAGGCACAAATCTCCACCTGGGAGGAAATGAGGCTTTGGGAAGGAGTACAGAGAGGTTTGCCATTCCTTTGTTCTGTAATTTAGGCACTACCAACATGAAAATTTTGCTAGGAGGCTCAAAACATTGACAGGAACCATAGAAGAGCAGGTCTGTGTTGCTTTTTCTCCCAGTTATCTGCTCTCCAGAGAGACTTCAGAAATTTTTCTAAGTTCTCCACTTCACATGTGAATTCCTTCCACACTGGAACCAGAATAGCTTTAGTCAAGCTCATTGGAGTGATATTTGCTTGTCTAATGTGAAACAGTTTCCAGGAAACTTAACTTCAAAGTGTAAATCAGTTCAAGGTAGGGTGCTGAGTGCTACAGGATTAATGTAAGACCTTTTTAAGCCTTTTTTTTTTTTCCAGATAGGTTCCTTCTTTGTAGCCCAGTTAGGTCTCTGTTTGCCATCTTCCTGTCTCAGCTTCCCAAATGCTGGGCTTACAGGCATGTTCCCCCATGCCCAGCTAGTTCTGAAACATTAGTTCTACTTGATTCTCTTGAGAGAGACTAGACATGTTAATATATTTAAAAGTCACATTTGCATAGATTTGTAAGGTAGTAATCAACTTCTTTTGGAAATGGTACTTGGGATGGGTCTTTCTTCTGGTTCCAGATTCTCTAGCAGTGTCTTCAATGCTTCTGCCCTTAGGATACTTGAGGCAAATTAGGGAAGTACTGGTGTACATTTCTAATAGATAGGTAAGAAAGTACCTGGATGTGTAATTTCTAACTCGCCCAATGTACAGTTCCTACCAATTTAATGTTTACTCTTCCACTTCTACCTCTGGTTTTGGCCTCTAGGAGCTGCTCACTCATGGCAAACCTCAGAGTTAAAAGGTAGGAGATTACATTTAACTTCCACTGTTGTCTCTCCTGGGTAGTGTATGTGTGATACTGGGGATTGAGCCCAAGTCCTAGGACATGCTCGGCAAGTTCTCTATCACAAGCTATACCCAACCTCAGTTATTGCCTTTCTTTTATGGAAATAATAGGGTTTGAGTCCAGGGAGCACGAAGCTACATACCATTTATGTGTTACTTTTGGATGGCTTTGTTTTCAGGATGGCTTCAAACACATAATCTTCTTTTTATTTTAATTTTGAAAAGAATAAAACCAAATGAGAAAAAAAAAACATAATGGGGTCATTCAAAACAAAAGGATGGACACAGTACATGACTTAAAACCACAATACAAGGTAATCTACAATGGTTACTATGATGTCTCTTGTTATCTTCAATAGAATTGCCTATATCATCAGGCATAATAAAATTGAACATAGCAGTATAGAACAATATCAATAAAAACAAAGCATTGGAGACATTATAGGACTTCAAAAGTGGATAATAATCAAACCAGAATGAGTAGCCTGGTGAATCTTATCATCTTCAGAGTAGTTGCCTATATTCTCAGACTTGATACTATCAAACATAACAGATTCAAATAAAATCAGTCAAGACAAAACAGTGATCCAACAAACCAGATTCAAATAAAATCAGTCATAATAAGACAGTGTAAGTAATACAGGGCTTTAGATTAAGTTAATAGAAAATTAAAGATGGTTACTGTAGTGTATCCTGCTATTTTTGGAATAGCTGTCTGTGCCCTTACATCTAGTACAAGTAGACAGACTGGAACAGAATATAACCAAACTAAACAGAGCAATGAGAACAATGTGGATTTTAAATCGTGATACAAGATTAACAATGTCCTCTGCCTTCCCTTTTTAGACAACTCCTCCCCTTTCACATTCATGGGGTGCATTGTACATTTTTGTATCCCACTAACTCCTTTAGTTTTTAGTTTAGGGAGGCAACTCGCTATTTACCTAAGTGGTTCTGAACATTTTTACCCCTGAGCTTGATCTTAAGTTGTATTCCTTTACCTAAAAAACCCTCAAGGTTTTCCTTCCTTTTAGTAGTTCTCCACTGCACAAGTGTTATGTCTTTCCAACCTATCTGCAGCTGTTAGAGCTACCCCTATTTCTCTCTGGTTCCCTGTCACATTAAGCATGATTTTCTCATCTTTGACTTTCAGTCCATAAACCCTCTTTCAGGTTAATTATATTTTCTATACAGAACATCTCAATGGACCCTATCTCCTGATCTACTCTTCCTGTGTTTCTTTTTGTTAGTGTTCAAGGCCATCTGTGTTAGTGATTATAGCCAACCTTCTGTCTCATCTCTGCCATGATATTTTTCTGCCATTGATTGTCTACTTTTCCCCTTCACTCCACTGTCTGCCTCATTCAGTGCAGCCTCTCTGCCACTGTTCCTAAAGCCATGGGGTTTTTTTCTCTCTTTCTCTAGAATGTCCTTCAGTATTTTCCATAGGGTTAGATTGGTGGTCACAAACTCCCCTAGTTCCTCTTGATCATGGAGGAAAAATTAATTGTTTCTCAATTAATTTTGAGAGATAGTTTTGCAGGGTACATCAATCTGGGTTGGAGGTTATTTTCTTTCAGGCTTAGAATACTTCACTCCAAGCTGTTCTTGATTTGATGGTTTGTGTCGAGAAGTCTGTCATGATTCTGATGAGTTTCTCTTTATAGGTGATCTGTTTCTTTTCTCTGAAAGCTTTTAATATTCTATTGTGTTGAATTTCTAGGATCTTGATTATTATATGTCTAGATGTAGATCTCTTTTGGTTATAGCTGGCTGGAGTTCTATATGCCTCACTTATCTGAATACCATTTCTTTTTTCTATGCTTGGGAAGTTTTCTTTAATTATTTCTGTAAATAGCCTTTGTATTTCATTTGTGTTTACCCCTGCTTCTTCACTAACATTTTTTATTCTTAAGCTATAGATCCTCTTGTCATCTTCTACCATTTGTATTGTTACTTCCTAGTTCCTTGTTATTTTTACAAGATCTTTCCTTTCACAATTGCAAGCTGAAAACCTGTCTTCAAGGGTTGATAGTCTATCTTTAGTTCTTTCAAGCAGTTTTGCCAGCATGGAGTTTTTAATTTCCTGGGAATCTCTTTGAATCTGTTTCATGTATTCTAGTTTTTTTTTATATTCTTCATTGAAGGTTTCCCTCCTTTTTCTATGCTCCTCTATTCTTCCATCTGTGTCTTCTTTAGAGGTGCTTAGCAATTCTTTTATTATGTTTCTCATTTCTTCTTTTATCTGTAATAGTATTTCTGTTTTAAGTTCTTTTATAGCTTCATGAAGTTGTTTCTTTATTTCAGTTGCTGTTGCTTCAAAAATTGCAGGTATGCAACTCCCAATCTCTTCTGTGTTTATCTCTCCTGGACCAGCACTGCTTGGGTTGGAGGCTGGAGACTTCCTTTTGTTTCTTTCTTTTGTCATGTTTCTGGTTTCTTCCAGACAAGTGTATAGTAGAGGTCCCAGGCCCTTTCTGTATTGGTTACAATTACTCTGAAGCATGATGGCTAGGGATTGCTGCCCTCTCCAATCTGCTGTTGACCACTGAGGTACAAGCAGGGGTGGTGCAGGCTGACCCCTCCCCTCCAAGCCGGTCAACCACAGGGGGTCTTCACCACATTAGTATGTGCTGTGCAGATGGAACCAGTTCAGGACAGCTTCAGAAGAAACTTTGTCACTGGCTATTGGATCTTGCACAGGGGCAGGACCCAGTCCAAGCAGTTCCCACCAATCTGCTCTGTGCCAGGAGTGGCCAACTGAAGCCACTACAGTTCCAGATTTGACCGGTTCTATCTGACTCCAACATGTTGCCCAGCCAATCACCCCCTCCCACAGGAGGACCAAACTCCATGCACTTATCAAGGGCCAGCACAGATCTCCACGCCAGCTCCATTCTCCATTGCAACACATCCCCCCGCCGAGGTCCTCAGTCTCACCAACCCCCTACTTCACCGCAACTGTGCATCTTTGGACTCCAGCAGCTCCTTACACACCATGTGACCAGCTCCAGTGAGAGCACATCTGGCTACAGCTTTCTGTTTTTATTTTCTTTTTCTTTTTCTTCCCCTGCCTTAGTTTCCTCCTGGGTCATGAGAATCCCTCTTCTTTTCTCTGGTCTTCTCCATGTTGTTAAATTCTAGCATCTGAGCTGTTTGTCTCAGAAAGGCTCTTTACCTTGCTACTTATCGATCCACCATATTCCCCCAAACCCTCTTGCTTTAATTTTAAGGAAAACAAAACCCAACAAAACAGAATAAAGCCAATCAAAACACCGCAGTGAAAGTGGTATAGAACTTCAAAACAGGACAACAGGAAATCAACAATGACTATCATAATATATCTTGCTATATTCACAATAGTTGTGCATACCATCAGACATAGCAAAACCAAACCAAACGAAACAATAAAACTGATCAAAACATAACATTGAATAAAATAAAACAATAAATTGGAACAAAACAGAACAGTGAGAACAATACTGCACACTGTTATCTTCAAAAAAGTTGCTCAGGTTACCAGATGCATAAATAAAACAAAACAGTAAAATGGAACAAAACATTGGATTTAAAAAATAAGACAGGAGAATATCCCCCACAGTTGACACAATGCACACTGCCATCCTCCAGGTAGATGCCCAGACCACCAGACCCAGGCCTGCAGTCAAGAAACAACACAAGCATCAAACTGTTCCCTTTCCTTCAGTTGCTACCATCTCATCCTGAGTCCTCCAAATCAGTGGTGGGTGGGATAGGGGATGCTCTACTGGTTTTTCCGCCCTTGAACTGGCTAGCTCACGGGAAGGCATGGTTTCTCTTCTGGCTGGGGCTTTGCCATTGGCATGGCGATGCTTACCTCACAGGAAGATGTAGGTTTTTTCTCTCAAATGTATAATCCTCTTGCCCCAACTTCCCTAGTATCTGGGATTAAAAAGTACATATCACTGAACCAACTCATGTGTGTTTGTTTTTTCTTTAGTTTTGTTCTTTACCACATTAACAGTTAATTCCTTCAGTTATGAACTGATTACTAACATACTTTGTAGGGTTGTTGGTGACATTACAGTAGAAGGCATTCAAAAGAATATTTTATAAAAACCGCAGAAGGATGTGCATACAGGGGGTTATCACTTTCATGAGGATGATTGCTTTTCCCTTCCATAGGAGTTGCACATAAAGAACAGACTTGGTAATCTTGTGGTAGTGAAGACAAAAAGATTAAAAATAGTGATCATGACTGGGGATTTAGCTTAGCAGCACAGGCACCTGCCTAGCAAGCATAAGGTTGTGAGTTCAATCACTGGCACACACACACACACACAAAAAAAAAAAAAAAAAACAGTGATCACCCTGGAACAACTACTGCTGGTGATTGTCATTCACTTGAGAATGTGAGTCTTGGCTGGCCAGGATGCTTGGCATGAGGACTCAAGAGACAGTAGAGGATCATGGTTCAGATGAGGAAATTTCCAGGTACTAGCTAAGAAGTCTGTGTCTGAGGTGTAGTGCAGCTCAGTGGTTGGGTACATGACAAGCTTATGTCATACACTAGGTTTGATACCCAGCACCACAAAGATTATTTACACTCGCACATGCACAGTGGTACCTTGGTTCACAAGGGTAATTTTTCACAATTCTGGTTGCAAACTAAATTGGACATGAACAACAACAATACACAAATATATGTATATTTGAATGTATACACACATAGAGAAAAAAGAGAGAAAGAACATTATGTACACTTGGTGAAGTTTAAATGAAATGCTTTTATGTCAGTTTGCTAGAGTGTGGTGCAGAGTATACATTCAGTAAATGGTCATTGATGTTTGATTGTTCTCAGCCTCCAGGGAAGTCAGGTCAATGAGAACAGTCACTTATTCTTAGGTTCTCTGAAAGATCAGCAAGATGTGTGAGGAAAGCCCCACACTGCAGGATTAGATCTGAGTTTGGAGTCCACTTTGCCATTAGCTTGGGTGGCATCAGAAAAATCACTTTCTTCCCTGAGCCTCACTGTCTTTGTAGTTTGATTTTTTAGCTTTACCCTTAGTAGGGAGTCTGGTATTTAAAACTGCACCTCTGTCTGCAGCCACTGTTCCACCAGCTCCAGCTTTGGAGCAGGGGCACAACTGAGAAGAGAAGCAGTAGAAAGAACCTGTTGTAGAGGATGGGATACTCTATGTATATCTGTTAAGTCTGTATGCTCAATGGTTCAGCTCTAAAATTTCTTTATTGGTTTTTGTTTGTTTATTTGTTTGTTTAGTTGATCTGTCTTTTTGCAAAAGAGAGGTGTTAAAATACCCAGCTATGATTGTGTTAATGTTTATTTGATCTTTTAATTTCAGCAGTGTTTGTTATATGAAGATAGGTGCTCCAAACCATGGTGGCGCACACTTATAATCCCAGCACTCAGGATACTGAGGCAGAGGGATCGTGGCAAATTTGAGACCAGCCTGGGTTGCAAAGTGAACTCAAGGCTAGCCTGAACTGTATAGTGAGACTCTGTCTCAAAAAGACCAAAAAATAAAAATAAAAAATAAAATCTACTTTGAAAAAAAGAAGATAGGTGCTCCAGTATTCGGTGCATATATGTTTATCAATGTTATCTCATCTTTTTCAATTATTAGTGACTTTCTTCATCTCTTCTAACCAGTTTTAACTTAAGGTTTACCTTGCCTGAAATTAGAATTGCTACCCATGTTTCTTTTGGGAGTCCTGGTGCATGAAATGTTGTTTTCCATTCTTTAAATTTATGAATATTTCTTTGGATTAGATGAGTTTCTTCAATGCAATAAATTTTTGGGTTGTTTTTTGATCCAATCTTCCAGTCTGTGCCTTTTACTGTGGAGTTGAGATAGTCAACATTGAGAGATATTTCTGAAATATTTACTATTATTGCCTTTTTTTTTTTTTTTTTTTTTGTACAGGGATCAAACTCATGACCTCATGCTTACCAGGAAAGCCCTTGATCTGCTGAGCTGAGTCCCTGGCCTTGCCTTCTTTATCTGATGGGGTATCGTTTGTTTTTCTTTTCCTGTTTTTTGTTGCTATTTATCAACTGACCTCACTAGTTTCCTGTTTTTAGCTGTGTCCAATTCATTGTTTCTTTTGAGATTATTGTTGATTATTTTCTCTAGAGCTGGTTTAACACTCTTATCTTCTGAGCTGGTCTTTTTCATGAAAATACCTTCTTTCTCCATCTATGTTTAAGGGCCTGGCAGTATGAAGCCCAGGTGCAGCAAGTCATCCCTGCCTTCAGCCAGGGTCTTCCATAGATGGTGCTGAAGAGCCGGGAGGCCCAAGGTCTTGGGCACCATCCAGGGATACCAGCTCCTGTCCTGCATAGGAGGACCTGGCCAAGCTAACTCTGGCCTGCTCATTTTCTCATCCTACCCATAGGTGCACCCAGAAGCCACCAAGCAGCAGAAGCAGCCATCAGCACAGCTGAGCCTCTTGGCTGTCTGGACAAAGTGAGTGGTGATGCTCAGGGTGGAGCCTGAGGAAGACTCTTCTTGGCAAGTGAGAGTAGAGGAGGGAGAGGAGACCTTAAGAGTGCAGGGCTGTTGGGAGATTTAGCTCAGCGGCACAAATGCCTCTCTGGCAAGCACAAGGTCATGAGTTCAATCCCTGGTACCAAAAAAAAAAACAAAAAACCAAGAGTTCAGCCACCCTCTCATAGAGGGTGAGTGACCCAGAGGAACACAGTAGGAAGGGGAATTAAGGGGCTCGGGACTGCTCTTGTGGGGCTGACTGGGCATCACTGTGGCTGCTCCTGATAGAACATGAAGGAAGGACACAAGAAGGAAAGGCATATGAGCAGTCTCCAACAAGACCATCCCAGAGGACATGGACAGCTCAGAGGTCATGGTGAGCTGGACTTGCCTCTGTTGCTTCTATGTGCCCTGCTCCAGGCCTCCCACTGTGGTCCCTTTGGATACCCTGACACTTTGGATTCCCTGCCCTCTAATTTCTCTGGAACCCAAACCATACATGGGACTCTGTACTCAGACACTGTTCCCCTAGCAACAATGGGTGTTTGCCCCAGCTTGCCCTCAGCAGATTCCCAGCAAAACCACACTCCACTTTCTCTAGGTGGCCTTTTTAATGAAGGTCTTCCCAGTGCCCTAGAAGAGCCCACTTGACTGTGCAGGCAGTGGAGGGAGGAGAAGGGACAATGCCAGACCCTGGCCTGCCTGGCACAGGAGTGCCTGAGAAAGAAGTCTGGTCCCAGAAGAAAGGATGACTATATGTCTAGAAAGAGCCACCAGGCATGACAAGAGGCCATGCAAAACTGTAGGTAAGCAAGTTTGTCCTGGTAGGCCAGGAAGAGTCACAGGGCAGCTGGACACAGAGTCCTGACCCTGCCATTCTGGTTCCATTTGGTGGAAGTCATGCAAGAGAAAGTGGAGTTGAAGGAATGGGTACAGAAGCTGGAACATTGCTACCTACATCTTCCTGGGAACACAAGCCGCTGGGCCAGGGTCCCAAGCAACAGAGGCTTAAAGTGTGGGAGGTGGGAGCCCTGGGAGTGAGCAGTCTGCTGCCCCCCTCTCCACAGCAGAGCACACTGCCATCTGCTCAAATCAGAGAATGGTACTGAAAGAGGGGCACTGAGAGGAAGAGCTGTGCATCAGCTATCTGACCCCAGAAAAAGAGATGGAGGGAGGCCCAAATATCTCCGTGTGCAGGGTTAGCATAGGGTAGAGTCCCTCTCCCCTGGATTATGCTGCTGGTGCTGCAGAAGTTGATGTTGCAGCCCAAAGGTGCACATAAGTCCTAGTAGTGCGAGTTCTTGGAATCTGCCCAGAGCCCTACACAGGAGCCCCTTCCAGGGCCCACAGACAGCCAGGCCCTTGGAGCTGCCTGGGAGAGGCGGGGAGGGGGATGGGAAGATCCTGCAAAGGGGAGCCTGGTGGACAGTAAGCAGCCTGAAGGAGAAAAGGCTGGGGCAGGGTCCCCCCAGAGCCAAACCTGCCTGAAAGCCAGCAGGCCCAGGCTTGGGCATCCATGCCTGCATCCCATGAACTCCCATTTTCTACTTGTCTGAAGAGAAGGGTAACGTGAAGACAATTGTGTTCTGAAAGACTGATTGGCAGAGGCTGGAGCAGTGGGGCCAGGCCTCTGCCCCTGCCTGACACCCTATTCCTGCCATGCCTTCCAGTTATCCTTTTATTTTTAGAGTTTGAAGATAATCTGAAATTTTTAAATAAAAACTAAAATATTTAAACAAGAATTTTAAAAATTAAATTAAAAATTAAGAAGAAATTATAATCTAAAAAAATAAATTTTATAACAATTATACAAAGAATTTCTTTCAGGGTACTCCTGGCCACTGGCAGGGCTGCTGGGTGGAGCTCTCTGGGCCTTAGGAGTCTGGAGCTCAGTAGGCCCAGTGATAGTAGAGGTTCTGGGTGGGCTCTCTGCCCTATGCACAGGCTGCACCTGGGTGACATCTTGCACATTCCAGGGAAGGGATACCTGTGGACCACACCAGAGGGAAGATCTAATATTTACTTGGGGCTGGGAAACTCGTTTATTGATAGCAGAGTGAAACAAGGAGAAAGGGGAATTTAGGCAGATAAGGCACAAGTCCCTAGTGCTGCAGCTCCTGTCTCTTTTTGGTTTGGAAGAAATTAATTTCTTCACACTGCCTGACCTCCTGTGTTCCCCTCCCAGGGTCTTTCAGTGGCTGCACTTGGGTACAGAGCAGGAAGCCATGTCACCAGCAGAAAGCATGACAGCAGACCCTGAGTGTCTGAGCTTGGCCAGCAGAACTGAGGGGCATCTTCCAGGCCTGTCACCTGGATGCTGCTCCTAAGTGAGGAGGGGACCATGGACACCAGCCTGACCTGCAGTGCAGGCTTACCAGTCTACGTCTTGCTCCTTGGCCTGTCCACCCCCATGGCCAGTTTGTCCTGTAGAGTCCTGCACAGTGCCTGCCCCAACCCCATGTTCCCAGGCTGTTTGTGACCCTGCCCCCTAAGAATTGGTGGTACATTTTTTAAAGAGTACTCTATGGACAGTGTCCTGCCCTTCATGTTACATCACATCAGGGTGGCTAGAGAGTGACACCCCAGTGCCTTCACATTCAAAGTTGCTTTTTTCCTTTCATGAATGGTAGCTTGACCGGTGGATAATATTAGCATACTGGGACTTCTCCATTTGGCACCATTTTCCTCAGTGGTTTTAGTATCCTTTTTGTTGCTTGCTGCCTGAATCAATTATTTCATTTCAACTCTAATGAAATGGACATTTCCAAATTCCTTGATTCTTTTATTGCTTTTAGCTGGAATTTTTCTAGAAGGAAGATCTTTCTCTTTTCCACATTAATTGGAGCTCCTGAAATGTAGCTCTCCAAGGAAGGATGAATATTTTCCTCCTTTTTAATTACCACTTTTAAGGGAGGAGAAAGGGATAAAAAATGAAGATGTATTATACACATGTACCAACTCTCCAGGAACCATGTGATCATTACGTACTACACACATGTACTAATAAATGAAAATTCTAAAAATGACACATTTCAGAATAAAGAGGTGGAGTCACTTTGCGTTGGTGGTTAGACTTTTTTTTTGCCTTCTCTTGCAGCATCACTATGAAATCATGGATTCAATCTCTTCATTCAGTGTTCTTCAGTCAATTGCCATTATTGTTCTTCCTTTTCTTCCTCTTTTCACTCCTCCTCTGTTCTAGGAATCAAACACAGGGTATCATACATGCTAAGCCCGCTGTCTGCTACAGAGCTATATCCCCAGACCCAGGCAGGACTCCAACATGTAACTCATTTGCTTCAGCCTTGCTAAGTGATGGGATTACAGGTGTGCATTACCATTCCCTGCTGATTTTTATTTCTACATGAGGTAGGAAATGGCAGACCTCTTTTGTACGGTGTTGGGGAGAATTCAGCAGGAAGGAAGAACACAGCAATGTAGATCAGGGAGTTTGGAAATGGACTGGCATGTAACGGGGTCAGGGACAGGATGTGGGAAGCAGAGAGTGGGACCAGGATGGGAAGGTGGGAGCTAAGGATGGCTGGCTACAGAGTGCCTCTGAACTTCTGTTTCCTAATGGACAGGAGGCAAGGCCATAGGCTGATTGTGGGGGGGGGGGGAGAAAAAGCCCTTGGGAACTTTGAGGAAACTGTGGGAGGGAATGGTTCATTGGGTCTTCAAGTCTGTTCTCATGTCATTAGAGCTAATGTGTCCAGCAATCTGTCACTAAGCCCTTGGGGAGCAGCTGCTGCTGGGGACCAAGAGCACTCAGAGTGGTGGTGATAGTGACTCTGACATTCCTATACTATGTGGCTCTGAAGCAGATAAGCTTCCTTCAGACAAATCCAGCCACTTGCCCACCTTTCTTACTTTACGTTCTCTCTTTTTACATTTTTTTCTGAGACAAGGTGTCACTATGTAGCCCAGGGTGATCTTGAACTGATCCTCCTGATCCTCCTGCCTCAGCCTACTGAGTGGTGGGATTACAGGCATTTACCACTGCACCTGTGCTTCCTTGTCTTTTCATTCATTCACTGAACAGATATTTTTTGTGCATGTGTTAAATCCAAAAACTGGACTTGGCTCTTGGAATCAGGTACAATCCTAATGAAAATCTTGCAAAAGAGCCAGGCATAGTGGTGTATGCCTGTAATTCCAGCACTCAGGAAGCAGAGGCAGGAGGATCATTGCAAGTTTGAGACCAGCCCAGGCTACAAAATGAGCTCAAGGCCAGCCTGAACTGCATAGTGAGATCCTGTCTCAAAAAGAAAAAAAAAAGAATGAAGAAAAGAAGAAAAGAAAACCCTGCAACTTTGTAGGACTTCTCCCTTTGCCTGGCTCCCCATCCCATGGAGGTGTGAAGGGTCAGTGCCCATTCACCCCTTGGTAGCCTCACATGGGCAGTTCCCATGCTGTTAGTGAGTTCTTCCTCTCATGTCCCCTGGAGGACAGTGAGAAAACCCTGTTCTTCTTCTGCAAGGCTATGGTGATTGTCAATAACTATGGCAAAGGCTGGAGCTTCAAGTATGGGGCCACTAACTAGTACCCCCTGACTGTGGACTCCTGCCTGCTGTGTTCTGTGGGTAGCACCATGGAGTGTTATATGGCAGACAGAAGGGAAGAGGCAGGTATGAGAGGTGACATGGATCATGTTCACCTCCTTCGAGAGTAAGCCCTAAAGAGGTTTGTTTTCATCCTCAGGGAAAGAGGCTTCCTTTGGTACCCAGCACACTCTAGAGCACTGTTTTTTCTGTACTGAGAATTGAACTCAAAGCCTTGTGCTTGCCAGGCTGCACTGCAGCTGAGCTACATCCCCAGCTGTTTGACTCTTCTGCTTGAAGAGTCAAACAGAAAGGAAGGCTGGAGTCCCACAGATTTGATTTCAAACCTCAGCTTTGCTGCTTCCTAACTTCCTAGTTGATCAAAGCACTTCTCTGTGAGTCTCAGTTTCCATGTGTCAAATGGTAGTAATGACTTTCTAGGTACTGTGAGCTCAGTGATAGAGTGCCTTGACCCATGTGGCTGTTGAGGTTTCTGGGATGAAGGACCACGAGAGGGTGAGAAAATAAAGAAAAGACAAAGCTGGGGTCAGATGGAGCCCTTACTCTCCTGATGGGAGGAAAGGAATTGTTCAACCACTGTAGCACCTTTATTTATATACTCAGAAGAATGATGTCAATTTCAACCCCACTGTCTAGCGACCCATTGCTTGGATTGTCTAGGAGCTTGGTGTTTTTCTGGCCTGGAGCATCTTCTTCACGGGGCTTTCCGAGGGCACCTTCTGTTTTTGGGACAGCCATGCCACAGCCATGCCACAGCCCTGCACATGTGGTCAAATTCCAGCTTCACCAGCTCCCAAAACATGAAGCCTCACACTGTGAAGGTGCAGGGACCTCTGAGGATATTGTGACCTCAGGCCTGTCCCTCCAAGGAGCTGCAGCTAGGAGGGCACCCCATGCTGCGACATGAGCACCCATCCCTCTGAAGAGCCCATGAAGATGCTATGCAGCATAGGAATTGGCAGCTGCAAGAGGTCCACCAGAAGCATGGGAACCTAGATGTGAGGCCACTATGATGGGGTGGACGATCTGGGTTGGCCCAGCCTGATTCCACCTCCCTCCTCCTGAGCAGATGGCCATTTCCAGGTAGGACTCTGCCATGAGCATAGTATTTAACATGAGAGAACCTGTGGGGAAGCTGCTGGTGGTGGCCAAGGGTTGACTGGCCAGGAAGGTGCTGAACAAGGTGAGAGCAGGCTCTGTCCTGCAGACCCATCCTTCTCTACTGCTCCTGCTCTGGACCGGCTAATTTGCTGCTTGTCTATGGCTCTCCTCTAAGCAGGGCTCTCGGCCATTTCTTCTAACATCACGACATTCTCAGTTATTTTCCAAGTTCAGAGTGGGTTTACAGCTCTACTAGTGTCCGACAGCTAGTCAAGGGCTAAGTGGGATTTGAACCCAAAACACATGAACTGCCTTCTCAGCACTCTGTGAGACAGGCATATTTTTCTGTTTTGGTTTTACTTTGTTTTTGTTTTGTGTTTTGAGACCAGGTCTTGCTATGTAATTCAAGCTGGCTTTGAACTTGCTGCATAGCCCGGACTGGCCTCAGAGTCACTGTGATCTTCCCTCCTCAGCCTCCTGAGGGCTGGGATCCTCCACAGCTGGTGAGGCATACATATTCCACCTGTGTTATATGAGCACACACTGAAGCTTTTGCAACTGTCCTAGCTTCTCCCCGCTACCTCTACACGCAGGGTAGTGGTTCCAGCCCTATCTTCCTCACCTTTCTTAGCTGTGGGCCTCCATCAGACACTAACCACAGCCTTGGCCTACACCTAACACAAAGAAATTGCACAAGTCAAGAGTTGGAGCATGTGAGGAAACCCAGAGGGAGTGAGCATAGTCAGAGAGACTATGAGAAGTGCAGAGCTGTGCAGGCTGCCAAGCCCTTTGTATTTTCCATCTGGATTTCTGTCTTGCTTTAATCCCAGTGGTTTGTATCCTCCTTATTTCTTCTTTTTTGGAATGAAAATTTTTATCCTGTGCTATAGTATGTTGACAGTGTTTAACTTTCTTTTTTTTTTTTTTTACAGTCTCACAAATAAGAGTTTCAAGAATACTAAGACTGTTAGGACTTTGACAACTGTTAAACATGGAGTAACTAAATTGTACATAAAAATATACAAAAGTCTTTTGGGAGCCAGGGACAAAATGTTGTATTATAACTAGGTATCCCTCTAAAGTCTCATGCAATCGTAAGTGAGACCCTTAAAGGAGTTATAGGGCATTTAACTGACTTGCTGTTAAGGAGTGGTCCCAAGGTCACGGTGCACTTAACTCAAAAAGTAAATCTTCCTCCCCAGGTCTTCCCTTAAGGTTCTCTGCTTCCTGTTTGTCACTCTGTGAACAACTCTTCTCTGCACCTATGCTATGCTTGCCTGCTTGGAACTAGACAACCACTGTGGACTGAGACCTCTACAACCTGTGAGCCAAAATAAACCTGTCTTTTAAGTTGTGGCTTCAGGAATTTTCTTTCATTGAGAAAATAATAAGACATCCATCTATCCACAAATTTTACTTTCTAGACTATATTAGAAATTTTTCCAGATCTTTATTTTGGCTTCTTCTGATTTTTTAAATTTGTTTTCATTTATATAATAATTGCAGTTGCTTCACAGCCAGTTTCTAACCACTCCAGAATTTAAATCCCAAATGCAGACATGGCCTGTAATCTCAGCACTTAAGAGGCAGAGGCACGAGAAATTCTGTGAGTTTGAGGCCAGCCTGGGCCACCTACTTAGTTCAAGGCTAAATATGTAGTAAGATCCTGTCCATAAAAAAAAAAAAACCCTCGAGTTCCATTTTAGGAGACAAAAGGATAAGTGTACAAATTAAATGATACCATGCAAAATAATAACAAATGCAAAGTGTGGACAACTGGTCTGAAAAAAAATTTTTTTTGTACAGGGGGTTGAACACCAAGGCATTGACAGTGAGCTACATCTCAAGCCTTTTTATATTTTTCTTTTTGTATTTTGCAACAAGGTCTTGCTAAGTTGCTCTGGCTGAACTCAACTTCCAGTCCTCCTGTTCAGCTTCCAAGGAGCAGAGATTACAGCCAAATACCATGATGCCTGGGTGTTAACTATTGTAGATACTTCAAATGAGTGAGAATGTATAGTATTTGCCCTTTTTTGATTGTGTTAATATACAAAGTACAAATCCTCAAAGCTCATCTGTGTTGTAACATATGACAGGACGTTGATGCTGTGGGGGATTGGATCCAGGGACTGAAGCATGCTGGACATGGTTTCTACACCCCAGCTATACCATCATCCTGGACCTCATTTTTTATAGGCTTATAATATTCTACTATACCTATTTTAATTTTATTTTTATTTTCATTTTCTAGTACGGGTGATTAAATCCAAGTTCTCTTCACTGAGCAATATCTCCAGGCCCCTTATAATGTTTGAGACAGGGTCACACCAAGTCACTAAATTGCCCAGGCTGGGCTTGGATTTGTTATCTCCCTGCTTCAGTCTCTTCTTAGAGTCCTGGGATTAAAGATGTGTGCCACAACACCAGTTTAAATGCCATGTTTCCTCCTCATGTCTCTTCAGAGATATTTTGGTCTTTTCATCTTAGAAAGAGTCCTTCAATGCTTACTCATTAATCTTGTCTCCACATCTATAGATTTTCTCTTTCCAGAATGATGTTATATAAATGGAATCCTCAAGTATGTAGTCTATTGAATCTGGCTTTTTACATGAACGTAATGGATTTGAGATACATCCATGCTATTTTATACATACCTAGGGCCAGGGCCTTCCTGCAGAACTACAGCTTGCCATGTTTATTTTTTCATTCATTCATTCATTTTTTGAGACAGTTTTTATTCATTGGCCAGGCTGTACTTAAACTTGAAATCCTCCTACCTCAACCTCCAAGAATGCTAGGATTACAAGATTAATTCTAGAATTTATTATATTTTAAGGGAATTTAGTAAAAGACATATATCTATAAGGTTATAAAAAGCAGAGACTGGCCGGGGGTTTAGCTCAGTGATGTAGGTGCCTGCCTGGCAGACACAAGGTCATGAGTTCAATCCCCAGTATCAAAAAAAAAAAAAGAAAGAAAGAAAGAAAGAAAGAAAAAAGAAAAGGAGAGACTGTATTCTAGTGTTTTTTTATTTTTCAGTACTGGGGATTGAACCCAAGGCCTTTGAACTGATCTACATTACAAGCCTCTTTTAAATTTTGTTTTTATTTTGAGACAGGGATTCACTAATCACTAGATGTCCAAGCTGGGCTTCAATTTTTTTTAATTAATTTTATTGGTATACTTTTGATATACATAATGATCACATTTGTCATATAGAATTTGTACCTGTACATAATGTGTCTTAATTCTTCTTTTTCTCTCATTCTTATCTCCTTCTTTCAATCCTTTGTCCCCATATTTACAAAAGATTTGTTTCCATCTTTTTCCTTCTTTCTTTTATTTTTTTTTGCATTTGCTTTTTTCTGTTCCCTCTCCCTTGCTTCCTTTCCCATTTGAACATTTTCTTCCTACTTTCCAAAGTCTGTCACCCATCTTGGTCTTTATTTACTCTTTTGGTTTCTCACACAAGAAAAACAAGGCAATACTTAAACATGTGTGTTCGATTTATCTCACTTAAAAGTATGGTCTTGCTGGAACTGCAAGATGGCCGACTGAGTGGCAGCACAAGAGAGCCTCTCTGAGGAAAAAATAAATAAAAACCACTCAGACACTGGAATCTTGCAACATGGAGAAAGCCAGACAAAAGGAGAGGAATTCTCACGACCCAGGAAGAAACTGAGGAAAGAGAAAAAGAAAAAAGAAAGAAGAAAAAGAAGCATGGACAGAGGGCTAGAGCTGGGCAAGCCCCAATTGCTGTACCAGCCCGTCTTAAAGTCAGGTGACTCAGGATCGAGCTGAGATCGCGGCCCTGCCGAGAGCAGGGGTTGGTGAGCTCCAGACCCTCCACTGAAGGAGGTGCTGTGGCAAGGAGTGAAAACAGCCAGTCAAGCGGCACGAACTTTGGTGAGTGATGGGAACTGGAATCCCCAAACTGGGAGGACTAGCTGGGCGACATTTTGGAGTTGGGCAGCAACATTTTGGAGTTGGGCAGGGCCAGCTTGAATCAAAACCCGAGGCAGCTTCTGCTGATGACTCCTAGTCCAAAGCAGATTGGTGGGATCTGCTCGGGCAGGCCACGCCCCTGGTTGAAACCCAATAGCCAGGGCCAAGGCTTTTCTGGGCCAGTGGCATCCCCAGGGAACACACAAACTTGTTGAGGCATAAATTGGTTGACTGGCATAGGGGGAGGAGCCAGCTCTCAGCCTGCAACTCACAGATTCGCAGTGGACTGGGGGGCGGTACTTCCCTAGCAAGAGTGCTGCAGAAAAACTGTAAGCAAAACGAAAGGCCCAGAGACCTCCACCACCCACCCGTCTGAAGGGGGCGGGAAACATGGCAAGACAGAGAAAGAGCAAAAGGTCCCCAACTGCGGAAACAGGAAAAGTGAGTCCAGCAGAGGTAAATGCAGAGGAGCTTGAGAGCAGCAAACCTGTAATGTCAGAGACAGCCTCAATGGAAATAAAGAAATACATCTGTGACCTCATCATCAAATTTAAATCTGAAATTCTAACTCAGGTGAAGCAAGATATAAGAAGATTAATAAAAGAAATCCTGGGTAATCCTCAAGTAAACACAAATGAAAGAATAGAGGAACCCAGAGAAAGGAGAGAAGCCTTTAATGAAGAATATAAACAAAATCTAGAATATATGAAACAGATCCAAAGAGAATATCAGGAAATTAAAAACTCCATTGAAACCTGGCAAAACCTTTTAACAGAAACTAAAGACAAACTTTCAAAACTTGAAGATAGATTTGCAAATTATGACTGTGAAAGGAAGGATCTCTTAAAAATAACAAGGAACCAGGAAGCAATGATACAAAGGCTAGAAGATGACAAGAGGATTTATAACCTAAGAATAAAATATGTGAATGAAGATGCAGCAATAAATACAAATGAAATAAAAAGTCTATTCACAGAAATAATTAAGGAAAACTTCCCAAACATAGGTAACAGAAGTGAAGTTCAGATAAATGAGGCATATAGAACTCCAGCCAGCTACAACCCAAACAGATCTACACCCAGACATATAATAATCAGGATCCCAGAAATCCATCACAAGTACAGAATATTAAAAGCGGTCAGAGAAAAGAAACAGATTACCTATAAAGGAAAACTCATCAAAATCACAGCAGACTTCTCAATGCAAACCATCAGATCAAGAAGAGCTTGGAGTGAAATCTTCCAAGCCCTGAAAGAAAATAACCTCCAACCCAGAATGATGTACCCCGAAAAACTGACTCTCAAAATTAATGGAGAGACAAGATATTTCCACGGCAAAGAGGAACGGGGGGAGTTTGTGACCACCAATCCAACCCTGCACAGAATACTTAAGGACATTCTAGAGAGAGAGAAGAAAATCACCAGGATTGCAGGAATAATGGCAGAAAGGCCTCAAAGAAAGGGGCAGACAGTGAAATCAAGGAGAAAAGTAAACAAATAACAACAGAAAAATAGCATGGCAGAGATAAAACAGAGAAGATTGGTTATATCACTGTTTTATCTTGACTGATTTTATTTGAATCTGGTATATTTGAGAGTGTCAAGTCTGAGAGTAGGGGCAACTACTCTGAAGATGACAGGATTCAATAGGATACCCATTCTGGTTTGATTGTTAACTGCCTTTGAAGTCCTATAATGTCTCCAATGTTTACATTTTATTAATAGTGTAAAGCAATGCTAAGTTTATATTATATTTGATGATATAGACAATTTTATTGAAAATAACAAGAGACATCATAGTGACTACCATAGATCACCTAGTGTTGTGTTTTTATATGTTCTTTTCATTTTGTGTTTCTCTAGGAATTTGTATTGCTGACTTGTTTTGATTTGTTTCTCCCTCTAATACAGAAAGGCTAGGTATATGTGTAGAGACTTATACATGTG
>PVLA01013634.1:0-35675 GCA_004027455.1 Hydrochoerus hydrochaeris
ATGAAAGGAAAGATCTCTTAAAAATAACAAGGAAACAGGCAGTAACAATACAAAGGCTAGAAGATGACAAGAGAATCTACAATTTAAGAATAAGAAATGTGAATGAAGAAGCAGGAATACATACAGGTGAATTACAAAGGCTATTCACAGAAATAATTAAGGAAAACTTCCCAAGCATGGGAAAAGAAAATGACATTCGATTGTGTGAGGCATACAGAATTCCAGCCACCTACAACCAAAACAGATCTACACCCAGACATATAACAATCAAGATACCAGAAATCCAATATTAAAATAGAATATTAAAAGCCATCAGAGAAAAGAAACAGATTACCTTTAAAGGTAAGCCCATCAGAATCATGGCTGACTTCTTGACACAGAAAATCAGATCAAGAAGAGCTGGCAGTGAAGACTTCCAAGCCCTGAAAGAAAATAACCTTCATCCCAGATTGATGAAACCTGCAAATCTGTCACTAGAAATTAATGGAGAAACAAGATGCTTCCATGACAAAGAGGAACTGGGGGAGTTTGTGACCACCAATCCAACCCTACAGAGAATACTGAAGGACATTCTAGAAAAAGAAAAAAAATACCAGGATTTTAGGAACAGTGGCAGAAAGGCCTCAGTGAGTGGGGCAGGCAGTAGTAGAATGAAGCAGTAAACTAGACAAACAAAGGCAGGAAAATAGCATAGCAGAAATGAGGCAGAGAAGGATAAATAGAATCTCTAACATAGATGACCTTGATACACTATAATTTTAATAGTGAACCAGGATTTAAAACTCACATTACTCACACTACTCTGATTAGATGTATTATATTCTGTTCCAGTCATTTTACCTGTGCTAGATTTGAGGGCACAGATAGCAATCCCAAAAATAACAGGATATAGTATGTTAATCATCCTTAATTTCCTATTAACTTAATCTAAAGCTATGTAAAACCTACACTGTTTTACCATGACTGATCGTAATCAAATCTGGTTTGTTGGATTACTATTTTGTATTGATAGATTTTATTCAAAGCTGTTATGATTGGTAGTATCAAGTCTGAGAGTATAGACAACTGCACTTAAGATGACAAGAGACACTAGAATATCCACTATGGTTTGATTATTACCTGCCTTTGAAGTTTTATACTGTCTACAATGTTTTATTTTACTAATATTGTTATTTACTACTATACTCATTTATACTGCTATATTCAATTATGCCTGATGATATAGACATTCTATTGAAGATAATAAGAAACAACACAGTAATCATTGTAGATCACCTTGTACTGTGGTTTTATACGACTTTTTGGTTTCATATTTTTATAGGAGTTTTTCTGTTTTGTCTTGGTAAGTTTTGTTTTTCCCTCTAATACAGAAAAGATAGAAATACATGTAGAGATTAATGCATGTGTAGCTGTTTACACTCTCACTATTTGACTATCTACTTTGTATGGTTTAATTTTGTAACTTGAACAACTATTTCTAAGAGGATAATATGTAATTTATTAACTAGTGATTTCTTATTGTTTACCTTTTTTTGGAATTCTGCATTATCTCTACCCTTTACATGCTTTTGTTTCTCTTTAAATAAATTTTAAAAATAAAAAAAAACTTAAAAGTAACACAGATCACATACACTGAGTGACTTAAATAATAGAAGTTTATTCCTTGCAGTTCAGGAGGCTGGGTAGTCACCAAGAAGATCAAGGCATTGACATGAAAGATTTCATTCCAAGGCCTCCTGTCTTGACCTGCACTTGATCATCATCTCACTGTGTCATTATATTGAGCTCTTCATTGTGTAGACAGACAGAGAGAACCAGTTGTCTGGTTTTTATTTTATAAGGGCAGTGTCCCATCTGAAAAGGACCTCTTATAAACCTGAGCACCTCCTAAAGGGCCCATCTCCAGATACTACCACATATGTTTTTTCTGACCTCTTGACTTACAAATAGAAAAGGAAGAAGTCAACAAGTCACAAAACTAATATATTCATTCCAGTGCTATGGCTTTCCTGAGAACCCATGAAGACTTTCTAAAATTTCAGTAATTGCTTCTTAGTTTATTTAAGAGTGATCAATCCCAGATAAGGCAGCTAACCCCTCCAAGTTTGCATGAAACTACTGTGAATAGCATTTATTTTATAGAGGCAGTAAAAGTTGCTCAAAGATCATATATTTATGTTTGCTTTTCAATCCTTAAATGAGTCATAGAAATGAAATCTAAAAAAAATATTTAGTTAGCATGAAGTAAAGGAAACAGAAACTGGATAGTGTGTGAAGATATTTCAATATTGACTGTCATTTACCATTCATAACAGGTTGGTTATGTGATTCCTTCATGCCTATAGCATCTATATCATCTAGTTTAGGAGAAAAGAACTCTCAGTTATTGTGAACAGCCAATCATAGTCACACACGCATGCGCACACGCACACACACACACACAAAGAAATGGCTCAACCACTGTCTCATCATTACCTAGTGACATCACTTGGTACACTTTCCAATACTTTTCTGCTAAGACAGGAGAATATATAAATGTTCTTCCTTAGGAATCAAGACTTCCATAAGGAAAGTGAATATGACACTCCCCAAACCCTCATGTGTTCCAATGTAAGGACTTGTCAGAAGAATTGGGTTGCTAGGGGATGTGACCTGGAAGGGTGTATCTCTCTATGTGTCTTCCTGGTTCCTCCTTTTGCTCTCTGCTTCCTGGATGCCATGATGTGAGCAGCTGTCCTCTGTGGCATACCCTTCCCCCATGCCATATCTGCATTAATCACTCCTGGAGCCACAAACTGTTGACTAAAACTTCAAAAACTGTAAGCAAAAATAAAGTTCTCCTCTTTTAAATTATTGGGTATTGGGTGATGTATCTCAGAGATGAGGGAAGTGACTAAAAAAATGCTTTGCCAACTGTTTGAGTGTTCTTTAACCCAGTCAACTCAATATACAAAATTAACCATTGCAGCATTCCTTGAAGGTCATACCTGTATTCCAAGATTGCATTGAAAGTCCTATGATCACTTAAGAAAGTGCTCTATATAATTGAAACTCAGAGAATAACAAGTTAAAAATCCAGCAAGATACCAGAATGATTATAATAAGAAACATTGATAATGTTAAATGTTAGTTAGGATATTGCTGATGAGATTTTAACATTTTATGGCCACTTCCAAAAAATATTTAGCATTCTTCTGGTAGTTATATTTTTATATCCACCCTATGACCCAGAAATGGTATCCTTATTATTTACCCAAGAGAAATGAGACCCACAGGTCCACCTAAAGACTTTAACATAACACACAGCACCAGCAACACAAGCAGGCAGTGGTGCCCAACTTGATCATCCACCAACTCCAAGCCACTTCTACACTTTGCTTTCCTTCGGCACAGGGCAGCAATGATATGCACAAATCAATGACCATCATCCTTGTTGAGAACAGCCAGAAAAGAAAGAAAGCCTGGTGGGGCACCAGACCCAAGCAAAACTATGGACCTGACAAGCATTTTCAGGGACTCCAGTGTTATGCTTCCAAAGTGACTGGGTAAGAGACAACCACAAGAGACTACTGTAGAGAGGATGTGGACCAACCATTGATAGCCTGAGAAGTATGATTCAGGCTGAGAAACATTCAATCCCTGCTCTCTGAACAGAGTAACTAGACCCTGTGAGTGCTGACATTAAGTCCAACATTCTATTTAAACCTCTATCCAGCATCCTACCTCCTGCAGAGACCAGAAGAATGATAACTTTTCCCATCTACAAATATGATCAAGAACACACCTTGGTTTAGACAGTGACCACAGCCTAGGGTAAATAAGAGGGGCCTCTGGTGGAGGAAAGGTACCTTAAAAACCCATAGACCTGAAAGCTAGGTGGAGAAAATCATGACTGATGAGATTCTAAGACTGCAGATCTCTAAAATAAACCACTCATTCAAAATCACATAGGAACTTTTTTTTTCCCCTCAATTTTTTTTTCCGGTGTCAGGAATTGAACTCATAACCTCATGTTTCCCAAGCTGGCATTTACACCACTGAGCTAAACCCCTATCCCTTGCCTCAATCTTTTAAAAAAATTTCTATTAAGTATTTTTCTTATTTCTGCATCAATTTGAAGGACTGCGTTTTTTTCTTTCATTTTGTCTTTTAATCTATTTAGTTTCTTTTCTTTTTTCCCCTTTCAACTTTTCCCCTCAGACTTTGCTTTCTTTTGTTTTGTTTTTCCAGATAGGATCTTGCTACATAGCCCAGGCTGGCCTCAAACTCAAGGAAATTCTCTTTCCACAGCCTCTAAAATGCTGAGATTACAGGTGTGTCCCATATCAGCATTTCCTGAGATCCATGCCATGCCATGTTGGACCTTGGGGCGCTGGGAAAAAGGGCAGCCAGTTCACCCCTCTGGTGGGCAGCTGTAACCTACCGGTGCACGGGCTAAGAATCAAACGTCCATCCCCCCCAGCAAGCGAGAGCCAGAGATCTGAGCATGTCTTGCGAGTTTGACTATATGTGATATAGCAAATAAGGTGGATTTTCTTCTGCCATCTCTTTGAGGGCAAATATTTTCATTTCTGTTTTGCTCTGTTTTGATCAATGTTATTACTCTATTCAATATTCTGTTCTTGTAATTTCAGTATTTCCTTCAATATTTCTCTGCCTGATTAAAGGAACAACTATTGTGAAGAAAACCAGATGTACTATTGTGCCTATTGCTGTTGTCCCGGTGGCCTTCTGTGAGGTTCTGTGCCAATTTCAATGCACTGCCTCAGTTGGCTATTTCCTGTCTTTTTCTGCTGTATTTTACTACCTTCAAAATAAAATAAATAAAATAAAAAATAATAATAAATAAAACATTTTAAAAAGTAAATAACAACAACAAAACAAATCAGCAGGGTACTGAGCAACCTGAAACATGATATGACTAAACAGATAATGGACTTAAAAAGCAAAAGGAGGAAAAGCTTGTGCTCTAAAGGATATAACTGCATGTATATTTAAGGGTGTATGATTGATAATTATGTTGCTAAGTTTCTGTTGGATCAGAGAATGAAGTTGTTTACAGCCTCACTGTTTGAATGTCCACTTTGTATGCTTTGATTTTGCAACTTGAACAACGACATCCAGGAAGACAATATGTAATGCATCAAGTAGTGATTTCTTACTGTTCATTTTTTTTTGAAATTCTGTATTGTTTCTACCCTTTTTTTCTGTTTTGCTTTATTTTTCCCTCTCTTTAAATAAAATTTTTAAAAAAGCATTTTGCAATAGCACATGTTGGTAAAGTAAATAACAATATAAGGGGACTTACTTTGTATAGCAGCTGAAAAAGTTCACTATATTTAAAGCTTACAAGAAGTTACACCTCTTTTAATGTTAAAATCTACCACTTTGATCCATTAGAGCATTCCTAATTTTGAACAACAGAGTTGGGATTGGAATTGGATCTCTCTTTCTCTTAAAGCAGTGATATTTGCATGTTACCATTCTGTTTATTTACTTGTTAATAGAATAAGTTCAGTGAAAAGAACTCTATTAGTAGTAGAGTTTCCAGCATCGGTAGAGAAATGTTTGAGTTTGGAAGAGGATAGTAGCAAGAAGACTTTCAGAAGGAAACTGCTTATTCATTCTATATTTACATGTACTCAGGGTCAAACAATGTGACTTCTGTGTATATTGCTTTCCCTCTCCATTGAATAATCATCATGTAAGGGAAAGATGTAGAGTAAATGTGAATGGGTGTATGTATGTTATGTGCCAGTCATATAAGGTAATGTTCTTTTTTAGGGTATTTGCAATGGAATTTTTAGATATGATAGAAAACTATGTTTGCAACTTGCTCTCAAATAATTTAGAAGATATTAAATTGTATAATATATTATCCATCTATCAATCTGCTGCTCCAGGAAATGTATGTAAATAGAGTACACAAATGTGGTAAATGATAACAATGGGGAAACAAAGAGGAAGAGACATGGACATAGCAGTTCTTTTTACTGCACCTGCAAATTTTATATGAATTTGAAAATATTTCCATGCAAATGAATTTTTTTTAAATTTTTTACAAAGGAGGAAACCAAATGCCACACAACATATCTACTTAATGGCATAACAGAGAAAATAACAAAATAGATCAATAAGGTGCTTTAAAAGCTCACAAAAGGTATAAATAAATATACAATGAGCCAAATAAATAAAATGATCAGTGACTCTACAGAAGACACTAATAAAAGCTAGCAGAGCTAAATAAAACAATGCAAAAGATGAATGACCAGCATAGAAAAAGTTAAATCTCATAAAAAGGTTCCAAATATGAATTCAGGACATTAAAAATTCTATCAAAAATGTGGGCAGGAAAAATGACCAAAGAGTGGACAGACTGTCAACACTAGAAGAGAGGAATTATTTCAGTTGCCAATTAATGAGAGATACCTTAAAACCAACAAAATAATATGAAAAAATAGATCCAACAGAATTGAGATAATTCAAAGAAAATTAATCTAATATTAATTTGAATTAGTGAACAATCAGAAGATGGCACAAATGGAATAGATTCTGCTTATTGAAATGATATCAGAAAACTTTCCAAATAAGGAAAAATAATTTAACATACAAAAAAGTAAGGTATGTAGAGCCCAAAATATTTGTGATCAAAAAAGAACCTCTCCACAACACATCATAGTCAAAATTCTGGGACACAATAACAGACTCTTAAAAGCAGTTAGAGAAAAACCAAGCAAATCAATTATAAAGTAAAGCCATTAGAATTATAGCAGTCTTCTCAACACAAACCTTAAAGGCCAAGAGATTTCAATCAAAACATTTCAAGCCCTAAAAGAAAATCATCTCCAACTCAGACTGATATACCTTGCAAAACTGTATTTCAAAATCAATGCAGAGATAAGATATTTCCATGATAAAGAGCACTAAGTAAATTCATGATTGCTAAATAAGCCATCCATCAAATTCACAAGGGTATCATAGAGACAATGAAGCTAACAATGACAAAAGGTCTAATAGAACAAATACACCACATAAAGTGAGCTAAGTAGAAGGCAAAGATAGGAAATCAGCTACAGGAAAATAAGGCAATGGTAAAAATAAGTCAGTACCTAACAATAAGAACTCTCAAGGTGAATGATCTCAATTCTAATTCTCCAGTCAAAAGGTATAAATTACAAAATGAATGAAGAAATAAAATCCAACAATATACTTTATACAAGAAGCATATTTAACCCAAAAAGAAACTGATAGACTCAAAATTGAAAGATGGAAAATAGTATGTCATGGAATAGGACTCCTACTCCATAAAAGCAGATATAGCTGTCCTATTTTCATACAAAGTAGACTCAAGCCAAAACTGGTCAAGAAAAGCAAAGAAGATCATTACATGTTGTTTAAGTAACAATCCAAGAGGAAGAGGTAATTATTATTAACACATATGCATTGAACAACAGCACATTCAAATTCATATAACAAGTAATATTGGACATAAAAGATTAGATAAACATGAACATAATAATACTGAAGAACCTCAGTATCCCACAAAAATAAATAGAACAACTAGACAAAAAAATCAAAAAAGAAATATCAGAGTCAAACCAAACCTTTGAACAAATGAATTCATAGAGATTTAGTGTTCCACCACAAAACACAACACATTCTTTTCAGAGCACATAGAACTTTCTCCAAAATAGACTATATACTAGCCAATAAATCAAGCTTAAGTAAATTCAAAAGAATTGAAATTGTGTATTGTCAGATAAAACAAATAAATCAATAGCAAAAGAAAACAGAAACCATGCAAATGCATGGAAATTAAACTATTTACTTTTAAATAATCAATGGGTTATGAAATAAATCAAGGAAGAAACAAGAGAAAAACTAGAACTAAATGATAATGCCAGTACAGCATACCATAATTTGTGTGACACAATGAATCTTAATGGGCAGTTTATAGCTGTGAATGCCCATATCACAAAAACAGTGAGCCCACATTAACAACCTGACAATACACCTCAAGGTCCTAGAAAACCAAGAACTGTCCAAACTCAGAAGTAGTGCAAATGGGGCTGGGGATTTAGCTCAGTGGCTTAATCTCCTGCCTGGCAAGTGTGAAGTAGAGTTCAATCCCTGGTACAAAAAAAAAACCTAGTGCAAGGAAATTATAAATATCAGACTAGAAATCAATGAAATTAAGGGCAAAACATACAAAGAATCAATGGCTTGAAGAACTGGTTCTTCAAAAGAACAAACAAAATTGGCAAACCCTTAGCTAACCTAACCAAAAGAAGGAGAAAAAAGACTCAAATCAATGCAATTTAAAATTAAAAAAATGTAAAATGCCAATGCAAACAGAATGCAATAAATCATCAAAAATATCATCTATTATGGACAAGCAGGCTTCATCTCAGGAATACAAGAATGATTCAACATAACCAAATCAATCAATGTAATGCATCACATAAATTGGAACAAAGAAAAAATTACATAATCATCTCAACAGACCCAGAAAAGGCCTTTGACAAAATCCAATGTCTAAAGAAAGTAAGTACATAAAGATCTTATCTCAATATGATAAAACTCATGTATTACAAACCTACTGCCAACATTACATTGAGTGGTAGGAAACTGAAAGCTTTCCCTCTAAAATCAGGAAAAAGACAAGGTTCTCCACTAATACCACTTCTGCTTAACATAGTACTCAAAACATTAGCAAGAGAAATAAGGCAAGAAAAACAAATAAAAGAATATATATATATATATATATATATATATATATATATATATATAAGGAAGAAGCAAAAATTATCTTTAATTGCAAGTGACATGATACTCTACATGAAAAGTCTAAAAATAAGATCTACCAAAAACTCCCAGAATATGTACATAAATTCAGCAATGTAGCAGAATACAATATCAATGCAAAACAAAAGGCAATAGCACTTCTGTACACCAATAATGAACCCACTGAGAAAGAGATTAGGGAAAAATATCATTCACAATGACTTCAAAAAAATTAAATGCTTAGATATTGACATAAAGTGAAAAAAGAACAGGTGGCCTACTTGCAGCCCTGGTAAACAGCTGGGGCCTAGCAGGCCCCTGGCACCCCAGGGCGAGAACTATCAGCAATTCCTGAGCTCTGCATCATGTTGGAACTTTGGGCGCTGGGAGAACAGGTGGCCTACTCGCCACTCTGGTAAGCAGTTGGGGGCCTAACAAGCCACCGGTGCACCAGGGAGGGACTATCAGCGATTCCTGAGCTCTGCATCATGTTGGAATTTTGGGTACTGGGAGAACAGGCAGCCTGGTAAGCAGCTGGGGCCCTGCCGGTGCACGGGCTAAGGATCAGACATGGATCCATACCCCTCCATTAACAAGTCAGCACCAGCAGTCTGAGTATCTCTTGGGAGGATGAATGTATACATCTTGACAAGTAAGGGGGATTTCCTTCTACCATCTCTTTGAAGGCAAATATTTTTATCACTGTTTTGCTCAGTTTTGATTAATGGTACTGCTTTATCCAATATTCTGTTTTTATAAGTTCAATATTTCCTTCCAGTTTCCTCTACCTGATTGAAAGGACAGCTAATGTGAACAGAAAAAGATATCCCCTTTTCCCAGATAGGCAGAAGCAATATTGTCAAAACAGACATACTCCAAAAGTGATAGACAGATTTATTGCATTTTCAATCAAAATACCAACAGTATTCTTCGCAGACTGGAGAAAATAATTTTAAAATTCATACATAACAAGAAAAGATCCAGATTAGCAAAGGTAATAAGAGTAAAGTGGGAGGCATTATAGTCCTGGACTTGAAACTATACTACAAAACTGCATTGATAAAAACATGATGGTACAAAAACAGACATGTGAATAAGTGGAATAGAACTGCAGACACAGAAACAACCTCAAGCACATTCAATTATTTGATCTTTGACAAAGAAGCCAAAAACACACACTGGATTAAATTGAAATAAATCAATCAAACAGGCCTGTATATTGCATGGATTCTCTTGTATGAGAAATCCAAAATATAAAGACTAAAATAAAATACAGACAATAGAAGGTAGGCAGATAGATCTTTCTCAAATAGGAAGGGAATCAAGAAATAGATGGAAGGTAGGGAAAGATGATGAAAAACTTATTAAGATCTATTATATATGTGTGTACCAATTTGCCACAAAAATTGTAAACATTGTGTACTGTAAACTTGTACTAATACCTGGGGATTTATCTGAGTGGCACAAGAGCCTGCCTGGTGAGCTCGAGGTCACAAGTTCAATCCCTGGTACCAAAAAAAAAAAAAAAGCAAAAACATGTACTAATAAAAAATAAATATTTTTTGGTACTAGGGATCAAACTCATGACCTCGTATTTGCCAGGCAGGTACTTTTGCCACTGAGCTATACTCCCACCCTTTAAAATTTTAAATTTAAATAACTTAAGCACCGATGTTTTTAGTAGCTTTATTCTTAATAGCCCCAAACTGAAAACATCCTAGATGTTTATCAGCGAAAAAAAAAGTACAAATACAATTGTGGTATATTTACTTCAAGAAATAGTACTCAGCAATAAAAAAAGAAATTGACATGCAATTACAGGTAAATGCCACAAATATTATGTTAACTATTAGTAGCCAAAAGAAAAAATAAGAACAAAACATACTATATGGCCAATTTAACATAAAATTCTAAATTGACAAATTTACCTATTTGTTGGAGAGCGTTGAAGCTGAATACACCGTGAAGGGCATGGCCCTGGCATGATTCAACTGAGAAGGAGAAGACACCTCAGGGGGCAGCTGAGGCCACCTAACCAATTTCTGGGGATAGTTTTTCTTAATTAGCATCTTCTGTTTTTCTGAGGGGTCCTTGAACCCCTCCCAAGACCCTGTTCAGTTTTCCTCCATTGTCCACTCAGTTCCTTGGCTGTGCTGATTAAATATGGGCCACCTAGCATCAGTTCACAGGCCGGCTAGCTGAGATACGAGCTGTGTCAAAGATTTCACTCCTTCTGCAGCCCTAAACACCATGCTGCATGTCTCATTCCTTTGAGCCTTCGCCATGCACCCGTTTGGGAATTGGGGGTCTAGGTACAGACACCAACACCTATTATAATACAAATCAGATTAGTGTTTGCTATGTGTATAATAGAAACTGACTGGAAAAGAGAAAGATAGCTTTATGAGGTATAGAAATATTTTGAGCCTTGATATGCATTTGTTGAAAATAAGCAGTGTATTTTACATCTGAATATTTCACTGCATTTAAATTTTACCTTAATACAAAAAGCTTTGAAGTATGTGCTTAATAATTTAGAAGTTCTAAAATGACTGTACAAGTGACATTTATCAATCTATGTTCCAGATTGATAAATGAACTAATGAACGAACTAATGGAAAGTTAAAAGAGCAAAGTATATACCACAGTGTGAACCTTCTTAAGGAGACTCAAAGTTCCACCAACAACTTCCAAATCTTTTTCACTGGACAACCATAGGTAAAAAAGAAGGGAAATAGGCTCATGCACTATTTAGCCAAGCACCTTTCAGACAGAACAAAAGCTGATTGTAGTAACAAGAAAAAAAGAAGAATGGATATAGTCATCCACTGCTAGCTTCAACTACACAATAAAAAGGGTGCCTGCACACAGGTTCTTACATAATTTCTGGGGATTCATAGAACCTTATTGTGTTCAATTTTCCCTGAATGCTATATTAAATACTACTGATCTAGTTAGTTTGAGCAACAAGGTGCTACTCAACACAGTTAATAAAAAGTGTGTGAATGGCAAATTCACATGTCAATGGCCTTTCAATGGACACAATATTGGGTAGAATATATTACCTATCCACCTAGAATAAATGTTTCCTATCTCTTTCAAAAGCAATCTGTTCTTAACTGAACAGTATTTCATTCTTCTGTCATTTTAAGTTTATAATATGTGAATATAAGGAGATAAACCTCTTCACTGAAGTGTACATTCTACTTACACACTTGATTTGATGACATTAGTTTGCAGGTGTCTCTACTATAATTAATTACACATTGGCGAAATGCATGATTTAAACTCAGTATAAAACTGAAGTACTCAAATGATAGCCTCTTCAATTTAATTATTCTACATCCTTTGGAGTGCTGACAAAATGTTGTTCTTTATTTTTTTTAAAAATAATAGCTTCAAGTACATTAAAGATTAGGTAACAGAAAATGTCAACAATATATGAAAAATACAACATAAAAATTATGAGATTAAAACTTCTGATCTTTGTCTAATTTTTCTCCATAGATTCAACATTATTTTGCTGATGAATAAGGTTACTAAATTTCCAATTCCTGCTCAGTTTGTTTTTTATTCATACTGATTTGAAGAACATGGAAAACTACCTTAAGAAAAACCATATAAACTACCAGCATCTTCTGCTGGCCAGTAAGCCAGATGTTGATCTGTTTTAAAAAATTCTTATTTTAAAAGCAAAGATAAAATGGAAATTATTCAATCCAACAAAGAAAATGTACCATTTATTCTATACAATGTATTGACTTAAATGTTGCTTTTTATTATAAGTTGAACTCGTATCTGAATAAACATTGAAAATTAAATGCTAGTGTGTTTTATCTAATCCTGAAATATGGAAAATACCACTTCTATCATTTAAGCATTCACTGACATAATACCATATAGCTATGTTAATGTTTGATGGCCTGTCATAGTAAATATAGTTCTATTATGTACTCAGTGACCAAGGTCTTATTGTGGTAAACTAAACAAGAACAAGCCCCATTTCTTAATTTATTGAAACTATGAACATTACTTTGTGTGGCAAAGGGAATGTTGAGGGTTTTATTAAATTAAGGATCTTTAGGTAGATAGACTCTCTTAAGTTATCTAGATGGACCCAATGCTCAAAAGAGATTTTATGAAAGAAAAGACAGTGTTAAGATGGAATCAAACAGAATTGATGATGCTTTGTTGCTAACTTTGGAGATGGAGGAAGAAGAGTTCATGAGTCAGAAAAAACAGAGACTCCTGGAAGTCCTAAAAGATGAAAGAAGCAAGGAAAAGATTTTCACCCCAGAGCTTCCAAGTGGAAAAACCTCCGCCAACACCTTGACTCCAGCCCAGTGGAACAAATTCTGAACTTCTAACTTCCAGAACTATATTTATGGTAATTTGTTTAAGCAGTAATTGGCTACCAACACATTTATAATTCAGAACTACTTTGAAAGGATGATATTATTACTATAATCACACATTCTCACACAGAGCACACCCATCTGTTAGACGAAAATGAGACCGTTAGAGAAGTAAAAATATATTGCACATTGTTATTTTAGAAGTAGTTGCTCAAGTTACAAAATCAAAGTACAAAATATGAACAGACAATCAAGCAATGACAGCACAAACTATTCTTTTTGTTGAACTAACAAAGAATTAGTAGTATGGTTATCCTTGTTGATTTCTTACTTTTTTTTGAAAGTGTGTATTCTTTTTACCCTTTTTTCTGTTTTGCTTTTTAAAAATAAAAAACAGAATCGAAAATTAATTAGTATATGTGCACAGCTAGGGACAAGCTAAACATGTAGGTGTAACTTGAAACCCACAGACAATTTTCCCTTCACTTGCTCATATGAACCATCAAGTTCCTCTTCACCATGTATCGTCCCAAAAGCATTTTTTCCTGTTTATTAATTTAAAAAAAGAAGGAAATCAATATACCCCCATGTTACATCTACTTCAGAAGGAAGGTATTTGTTCTAAACAATGACGTGGTTGAACCAAATATTTCCAGGGTCCTAATATGTTTCTACAAGGGAGCTTTCACATTCCAAATGAAATTCTTTTTTCCCAACAAGTATTAGAAATACAATGCAGTTACCAAAAATGATTTTCCTTGAGTGCTCCAAGGGCAGGAATTATAAACTTAAGAGTAGATAGGGCTAATGAAAGCGTCATACAAGAGTTAAGGGGTCTAACTTTAGCCTGTGATTTTCATATTTCAATATGGCCATTTTTCAGTGGATGCATGGTTTGCTTTTCATCCTGGCTTGGGAACAGTTGTTCTAGCTCCATGAAAATCCAAAAGAAATGTTCCAAAAACATGTCATTTGGGTTATATTTGCAATTTCAAAAAGTGCTCAATTAAAATATACTCCAGATATCTCAAAAACATATACTAAATGAAATAGTGTAAAATGATATTTATTCATGATTATTATGTGTATGGAGGTTGGCGAGTCATTATTTTAAAAGCCCTGGAAGATTTTGGATTCCAAGACAGATGAACAAATCTTTTGTGACTTGATATTTATTCAACTGAAATATTATAACTTCTTCCAGGAAAACTTTGACAATTTGAATAGATGCGTTTCAATAAGTTATTGAAGTATTAGCAAAACAGATCATTTTCTAACTTTTGCCGGATTTAGATGTTAGTCTTGTAAAATAGTGACATCTAGTGGCAGCAGTCAGTAACAATGCTCCCTAAAGTTGGGCATAGCCAAGGCGGGCAAACCTGATTAATATATTCTTGGTTTTGTTTTTATAGATAAAATAAATTTTTCTCATTTTGCCTTTCAGCTGTGAGACAAATTGTGTCTTTTCATGATGACATATTCCCCTTGCCAATAGAGACAATTAATTTGGAAAATAAAGTTCTCCGTGGTGAGAGTTCTGGTACATACCTGTGTGAAATAAGAGGATCACATGTTCAAGACCAGCCTGTCCATTTACAAAGACTTCCTCAAAATTAAAATACTATTCTGGGACTGGGGATTTAGCTCAGTGGCTTAAGTGCCTGCTTGGCAAGTGTGAAGTTGTGAGTTCAATCCCTAATACCACCAAAAAATAAAATAAAATGCTATTTTTAAAAAGAGCTCTAGCCTAGCATTGGGCTCCATCCCCAGTGCTGCACAAAATGAAAAGGAAGGCAGAAGGGGTGGCAGGAAGGAAAGAGACCACTTGTGGAAATAGAGCAGAGCATTTCAAACATTTCATTCTATCAACTCATTGTTTAAAGCAAAATATTTTACTTTTCAAATGTGTATAACATGAGAAATTTGATTTTTTTTAATTTTCAAATAAAAAGGTAAGAAACATATTTTCCCTATCCTTGCCTGTAGCCAATGGTCTTAGCAATTTCACTCACTCTGTCTCTGCTAAGCCTAGCAGTTGCTTATGACTTGAGTGGACAATGACACATTACATGCATTCTCTTTACCCTGGGGTCTTTATCCCTGGCTGCAGAAATGAGTCCAGCCTGTACAAATGAGATTGAAAATGACTGGAGGTTAACATCTCTCTGAGCTCCCTCAACAAAGCTGTCATGGCACAAGAGATAAGCACCTCATCTTTCCCTCCTCCTAGTGAAACAACTCCACACTATGAGGCGCAGTAGAACAGCAAAATGGAATTACAACTGTCCCCAACAATAAGACACATTTTTTTGTCTTTCCTGAATTCCTAACTCCCTTCTCATGCTTCCTGGTGTCAACCCCCCCCCCCAGTAAAATATATGTGCCCAAATCATTGGGTTCAGAGGAATCTAAATGAAGACAGTGGCCTAACTACGTGCTATACACAAATATTATAAGTGTTTGGAAGAAAACAATGAGTTGTAAGCATTTTTACTGCTTTCATTACCAGTATCTCAGAATGAAAAGAGCAAAGACAAGTGCAGCATGTTTCGCATTTATTGCAACTGCAAAGCCTTTTACAACTGCTTGCAACCATGCTTCACTTCTCCTGTGAGCTTTCTCTTCACGGAAATGGAAGATCAGCATAGGGAAATTGCCTCACTACAGAAGAGGGCATATTTAATGCCAAGGTTTTGAAACCATTCTTACCATCCTAGCCAGAAAACTTAAACTGGGTGCTAAAACCTGGTTGAACCAATTTATCAATGATTTATCAATTGGTTAGAAAATAACTTATTAAGATTGTATATTTGAAGACCAAAGAATTAAAAATGTATTGTACAAAACATATTTATACACAAGTTAGTTTTTCGCTTTTTTCAACAATTAACTTACTTTTCAATGATGTGAGAGAAACTAGTAGTACAAATATCTTCACTATCTTATATAGAAAGGTTTTTACTGATACTGTTTGGACAATATTTCCATGCCTATATCTTGTACTCTGAGTAACTACACACAATGTATTAATTATTGTTACTCTCCTATTATTTAGTTTTTAAATTTTGGGATTTTTCTCTTTAACATAAAACAACAACCTAATTAAATATTTTCCTTCACTTTCAAGGGCATATGAGGGACAGAAAGAACAGTGATAAAAAATATTTTGATATTTTACACAAAGCAGACCACAGTCTGAGAAGTAATATACAAGAAGGGGAGGTACAGCCAGTAAGCAATTTGACAATAAATCATATGTAAGTTTCAACCCCTGGCCACAAATTTGCATCAGGAGTCAATTTATCCTAACCTGATGGCAAAGGAGGGGGGAAAAGCTGTTTTATATTGGCATACAGAAAATTACAAAATAAATCTCAGATGTAGTCACCCTAACTCTTGGTCACAAACAAGTCAAACATGTTACCTATGCCATGTGACTAATAGCACTTTATAAACCAAGTGATGTTGGTGAAATAGTGTTTTTATTTCCACTTTAAAAGAAAAACACTTCCAAGCCAATTATTCATCCTCCCAAGTAGTAAATTTATAAAGTTTAACAGTCATTAAGCTACAGGGAAAGGATTTATGTGCCCCAATTCTCAGAAAAATAAATGCCTTTTTTAAACCAACATATATTCTAAAATCTAACCTCTATCTTGAAATCTATGGGTACATCCTATTTGATTTGGAATTCTGAATCCCAAAGTATCATTTTATTTGTAACCATAATAATATTGGCAGTGAGACATTAACCTTAGCATTTTATATCTATTACTTCATGTAATGCCTATAAAACTGTGATAGTTATTATGATTACATGCATCATTGTGTTCACACACACTGTTATGATCCCATATACAAATACTGAATATTTAGGGAGATTGCCCAAATTTAAGTCCCTGTAACTGCAAACTTGAGCCCTTATATAAGGTGTCAGACAGGTACTTCTGTATAACAAATAAGCACAAAATCTCAATGGCAAGTAACTCTAGACATCTTTTATCTTATGTCCACAAATAAACCGAAATGGCTCAGTGGATCTTGGTTGGATTCCAAGCTTCAGGTTGAATTCAGCATTGCCCTACATGTCTCTTCTCTTTGGATCAGCAAACTAACTGATTATGGTTTTCTCATGATGGTAAGTAGACACACAAGACCCCATAAGGGTTAAGCTCAGATTTGGCACAGTATTGTTTCCACTCATGTCCCACAGCCCAAAGCAAGTCAAACACAAGTTCAAAGCTAAGAAATAACAAAGTGTATGCATCTTTGAGTGAAATGATATACAAAGGAACTTGGCATAGGGTATGGATATAAGAAAGAGTGAAAATTGGAAACAAACATATCTCACTATGTCAGTGGGTTTCCATAGTGGTATACTCTTTCATCAATAATGTGAGATGTTTGATTTTGTATTGAGAAAAGAGATGAGCCATCATCCTGATGCATTCATGGATGTTGAAAAAAGATAAAGTCTGAGCAATTAAATAAGATATAGATGGTATATCTCTTAAGTTCTGAAAACCTGAAGTCTAGTACCATGGGCAGTATCTGTCACAGACTAAATCATGAAGCAGGTGAATTTGTGTTTGTACTTATTTAACCTCACTTTTAATCATCTCCACTTTCATGTTTTAGTGTTATCTATTTCTCATGTCCCTGTAACAAAATGCTCCATTCCTGTATCTTACTCTGCCTCAACCCTACCTTTTGCAACTCAAAGCTATCTGACAATAAACACCCTCTTAGATAGTGATAGTTAAATAAGTTTTTGCTTGAAGAAATCTACACCTTAACTAAAATTCCAGGACAGAGCACTCAGCTTTAATAGTAGTCGTCAAAAAAACCTGCAAATAAAAAATTTATTTTGAAATAAACTTAATTAGAAGCCAAATTTATTAAAAGATAATAGTGGGACCGTACTGTGATTCCATTAGTAGTCAAATAATATTAGTAAAATTTTTTGATAATCAGCTATTGGCACTTTGACATGGTAAGAGAGCAAGAAAGAGACAAGAACACTTGTTCTGTTGGTACCTCTCTTATATTGCCTTTGGAGACCTCTGAAATTCTTCCTCAGAATCTTATGTACTGAGAAGCAAATTGAAGACCCATATAAATGACTGTATCACAGTTTAATAGCTTTAGATGTCAGAAGTATAAAGAGAATACTATGGGAATCATCAAGGAAAAGAATGATCTGCTCTTTGGCTGTTAAAAGGGAGAAAAAAATCTGTAGCTCAGGTGGTCCTTGAAGAGACACAAGAGACACCTGAAGAAAGATATTAGATTGGATTTCTTGAAAAAACATTTCAGGAAAGAGGGGAAAGGCAGTCAGAGTGGTTACTAGTTTCTTACAATGAGTCACTAACTATTAAAATAGACCAGATAAAATGCAGAGTTTGGGAACAGAGTAAGAATTTCTTCTTGGTGACTTTAAGAGGCAGGGAAAAAGATGAATGCTCTCCCATATTCAAATAAGCAATACATAAAAGACAACCACTTGTTCACACGTGTAAGAAAACTAAATTTTTAAATTTCCATGTCATTATTGTGGTTGTGATTCTGACACCTGCTCCCTCTAAATAAGAAAGAAACCAAGATATCTTCCTCAAGACTAGACAAGCAGCTGCTAGCAACTAGACATGAGTCCTGACGTAGGAAGATACATGCTTAATGGAAACAGAACTCTAGTTATCCTTCTTGGAAGCCATTCTAAGAAATAGCTGCCTTCTTGGCAGGGCTAAAAGAAGCTAGATTTTGCATTTGGTCTAAATGCCCTGACATCATGATAAATTTTCAAGGATCACTTTGTCAAGCATGTACTTGTACCTTAATGAAGAAAAATATTTTTATAAATAAAAAATGTTGCATTAAATTCATACACTCAGAATAAAATAAGGTTGGAGAAAGATCTGAGAAATGATGGCAAACCATAGTGCGTGTGAGTGGTCATTAAGACCCCCACTGCTAAGCAATAGGGCACAATCCCATTCATAGAAAGTGACCTGAATCCCAAAATTTCCCAACAATGAAATAAAAATGTGACCCAATATGTCAAATGCAATGAACATTTTTGTGACCCATCAAATGTATCATTTCAAGTCATTAGGGAGAAGGGCTTGATGAACAATAATTTCTACATGAAGAAAAATAAATGAGCCTCCAATTCTTTCCTTCCCTTTGTTCTCACCTTCAAGCTGCTCAGGTTTTTGAGAAGGATAAAAGATGACACTTCAGGAGCTCACAAATCAAACTTAACTGTTCCCATGTCAGTTTGAGTTTAGAAAAGATTACTTTCATCTAATAGCACTCTCAGATACAGTAGTACAGTGGGGTACTATGTCACCTCCTGAAATAATTTATATTGCATCCATCTAAATTTTAAAATATTAGGGAATGCTATCTTCCATCTATTGCTATGTCTTTAAAACAGCTCCCAGCAGTGCGTTAATAGTGCTAAGAACAAAGAAAGACATTTTTCTACTCCTTAACTACCCGCAAACTTAAATTAAATTCGTACTTAGAAAGAGGTTCAGAACAGAAATGAACACACAAAATGAGCACACAAACTCTCACAACCTCTCCAAGTTTCTAATCACCATAAAAGATCCAAACCTATGGTCTAACTACTTGTCATTTTAAAAAATATAAAGTAAATATAAGGGGCTCTTTGAAGAAAACAAACATGAATAATCTTTTTCCTCAACGTGTTTTCAATCTAGCAAAGATGGAAAGAGGTTACACAAATATTTAAAATGGACAATATAATAAAATCATTGTTTTTGAATGGTGTCAGAAGTGCCAGAAATGCTGAGACATAGAAGGAATATGATCAGAACAAACCAGGACTGGGAATCTAATTATATTCTAGTTAAAGGAAATGAGATAAACAAAGGAGCAGGGTTTTTCAAGGAGACATGAAGGGTTCAGACTCCCAGGAATCAAGAGAACAGTGGGGAGAATCCTGAAAAACCAAGTGTGAAATAAATAAGGAATGACCTTTAGTGTGAGAACCAAGAGTATGAATTTTAAGACAGTCAATAAGAACACTTCAAAGTGAGGAAATGATATGATGTCAGCTGCCATAGTTTAGAAGTGATATTTGGCTGGGATGAGGAGAAAGGTCACACTCCAGTGGACACTAACAAGATGGGTTTTATGGTAATGTCCTAGTAATGAGACATCAAACTGAGGCTCTAGCAGTAAGAATAGAAAGAGCAGTTCAAATTGAAGAGATAGAAAGACTGATAATCTCTACGGTTTCATAAGTGCTGAGATGTGATCTCTAAATTTGCAGAGAAAAATCTGAATTCGCTGTGAAGTTTGTGTGACTAGAAAAATTGTGTTGCGTTAATGCAAATTAGGAAAACAAAAAATAGGACACATGAAAAAAGGAGAGAGGATTAGTTCAGCTTTAAAATATTTTTAATTTCAAGCCCCATGTTACAATCAAGTAAAATCCTTGCTTAGATCCAGTGGAGTGAACTTCAGTAGAATTAGTCAGTTTTGTGATTTCAACTTATACATGAGAACAACTTATAGACAGAGTTCAATTACAGACTGTAAATTATCAAGTAGGATGAGTATTTATAATTACTAGCAAAAGTAATGTGAAATGGCTAGTCTTTAGAGGCTAAGCTGGACAGAACAAAACAGAGCTGGTAATTTATTTCATTACATTGACACATTTTATCTCCTTTTTTCCATGTCTTTATTTGTTACTTAGAATCACTGTTTTCTTTTTATATTTCCTTTATTTTTCTATTAAATGCTATTGCATATAAAGTATACATCACAGTGAAGCAAAGTACCATCTCTCATATAGTTACCCATTTTTCCTGATGTGGTAAGAGCACCTATAATCTACTCATTTAGCAAAAATCCTGAATACAATACAGTGCTATATATTTTTTTTGGTACTAAGAAATCGAACTCAGGACTTTGCACTTGCCAGGCAGGCACTGTGCCATTGAGCTATATCCCCTGCCCAATACACTGCTATTAACTGTCCACATGATGTAAATTAGAATTTTTCATTTGTTCATCCTACATTTTTTTACCTTATGTGTATGTTCTTTTTTTTTTACCTTTGGTGTATGTTCTTTCTTTCTTCAAGCCTACAGGGTCTGTTCTAGTCTTTGACTTTGCCATTGGTCCTTGTTGATTAGTATACACATAGAGTGGTATAACTGAATCAGGGTTCCCAATATCCAGTGTTTCCAATATGCTTTAGGAAAAGACACTTCTGCCTATAGAAAGAATGGAGTAAAAAATGGCACAATAGGCAAAGCAAGTTTTTCTCTCTAAAATACAGAAAGAAAAATAAAAGAGCTAGGGGAGAAGAGGGAGGCCTGGTAGAAGGGGAAGAGGAACAAGAGGAAGAGGAAGAAGAGAAAGAAAAAGAGGAAGAAGAGGGAAGGAGAACAAAAGGGGACAAAAAAAGGAAGTCAAAAAGCAATCAAGGAAACCAGACAGAGAGGAAGGGATGCTTTGATTGAGTTCACTGAGGTGCAGTATAATTACAGAAGTATCCTTATTTTTAATACTACAAGAAAGGCAAGAAATATACACATATCAGCCCTCAATATCTGTTAATCTGACAAAGTAAATCTTCACTAATATAAATATTCACTCATTAATTCTGTTTCAACCATATACAACCTATTTAGGTCTATTAAAAGTTTTGTAAAAGGTAGAAAAGAGAAGATCCTGAGATCAAAAAATATGTATTAAATACATGAACTAGCCCAACTTATTACCATTTTAGCCTTAATTATCTTGGATATAAAATAGCTATAATAACATTCACCTTATAATGTTACTTTAAAATATAAAGGTATGTGGCCCACCAAGCTGCAGCCGCCACAGGGCAAGAACTATCAGCGTCTCTTGAGATCTGTGTCATGTTGGAACTTAGGGCACTGGGAAACCAAGCAATCAGCTCACCGCCCTGGAAAGTGGCTGTGAGCCTATTGGCATGTAGGCTGAGATTCAAACATCCATCCTCCCTGCCTCCCCCCAGCCCCCGTTAGCAAATGGAAGCCAGAGATCTGAGCATCTCTTGCAAGGTTGAGTATATGCAATATAGCAAATAAGAGGGATTTCCTTCTACCATCTCTTTGAAGACAAATATTTTTCATCACGGTTTTATGTTGTTCTGATTAATGGTATTGCTCTATTCAATATTCTGTTTTGATAAGTTCTATAATGTTCTCTAATTCCTTTGATTTTTCTATACCTGATTGAAAGAACTACTATTGTGAAGAAAATGAGATATAATATGGTACCTACTACTGTTATCCCAGCAACCTACTGTGAAGTTCTGTACCAGTTTCACTACACTGTTTCAGTGGCTTTTCTCTGTCTCATTCCATGGTATTTTACTACTTTAAAAATAAATAAATATATAAATAAATATAAAAAGTAAATAACAACAACAAAACAGATCAGTAAGGCACTGAGCAAGCTGAAACATGGTATTACTAAACAGATAATGGACTTTAAAAAGCAATAGGAGGGAAAAAAAGTGCTCTAAAGGATATAACTGCATGGATGTATAAGTGTGTAGGATTGATAAACATGTTGTTGAGTTATTATTGGATCATTGAACAGACCTGTTTGCAGCCTCACTGTTTGAATGTCCACTTTGTATGCTTTAATTTTCTAACTTGAACAACTGTATCTAAGAAGACAATATGTAATTTATCAAATAGTGATTTCTTACTGTTTACTTTTTTTTAATATTCTATATTATTTCTTCCCTTTTTCCTATTTTGCTTTTTTTCCTCTTTAAATAAAATTTAAAAAAATATACAAATGTATATGTGAATGTATGTACCACCCACAATAGAATTCAACATATTATTTATAGCTTCAAGTTCACATCCTTAGAGAATTGCTGTTAGAATTAAATGAAATAATGTGTTTGGAGGCACCGGGAAACCAGCAGATTAGCTCAGCAAACTTACAAAGCAATAAAATGATACTCAAAAAATAGCTTTGAATATATTCTCATGCTTCTTTTTAAGTTGACATTGAGAATGAACTCATTTTACTGAATAATAGCATGTGACCTTATTGAAGTTCTAAATATTCTACATACTAAAATAAAATTGTACTGCATTCCCTGAAGTATTGTCAATCACTATAAAGCACCTTCTTACTGCAGTGCATATTTTTTAGACACAAGTCATATTTGACTTTGAAGCTATGCTGGTTGAGGGAGAAAATGCAGTGTTCATTAGCTTCCTAAACCCCACTAGACTTTCAAGATAATCACATTCTATTCCACATTTCAGTTGTATAAACATGGCTTTAATTTGTATCTATGTTACCTCCAAATCTTAGATTAAAATGATTCCAAACCAGTGGACCTCTGACCCCCTGTAGTAGTTAACTGTAAAATGTCTGCAAGTTCACATGCTTGCAGTGTTTATTTCATGCAATCTAAATAATATTTCTCATGAATATTTGTGATGTTTTAACCATTATTTCCCACTGTGATTAATAAAGTAAAATAGCATCATGAAGAAGTTATAGTAGAAATAATTCTTACCTTCAGGTAATAGAACCCTATTTAACCTAAAAAATGACAATTATGGGCTTATATACATGGAAAACATGTAGATAAATTCAGGCACAAATAAATCTCATGACCAACACTATGAAAATAAAATCCATTTCCTTAAATATCTCAGCTTTATTTCCTGCCTTTGAGCTTTATTCTTATGCATACTTTACTGACTGTTGTGAAGGTAATTGTCAGCAGCCACAGGTTTATATAGGCAAATCCCAACCATCAGCACAAAAACTACTGCCTCACTCTCAACAGTTCCTGCAAAGGTTCTGAGACTCTCAAATTGGCTAGCCCATTCCCAATGTAGGTAAACTACTGTAGTCATGACAAAGCACTACTCTAATAAGACCGGCCTGAGACACATGCCTATCATTGGGGCCAAGGATACAGGCAAAATCCTAACATAAATGGACACAGAGAGTGAAAAAGAGTCAAATGTTACCATGGAAAAATAAAGACATTAGTATGTCAATAAGGGGAAGGAATACTGGTCATCAAAAACATGACACTGTTTTGCTTATGACACTGTGGAATATATAGTGATCATTTTTACTAATGCATTTTCTCAATGTGCCTAAATCATAAATGTTTTGATGCTTTAAACATTTCTGATCATTTGAGAGACTTGAAAATCACTCATCAATTCTGTTTTGTAGGAGTACATAGACTGTAACAAGTACATGGATGAATATTTAAAGTTTCTATCTCTCATTAAGATGATTAATGTACAGAATATGATACCTAAGTTGACTGTTTTGAAACTTCTTGTGCCATGCATCACCAGTTCGGTGAGTTTTCTTGGTTCATTAAGTAACTTCACAAAACATTGCCTTTTCTACAGAACAGGAAGCAGCATGAAAAGAAAACCTAATAAAGCATACTTTCAGCAAGAATTCATTTTCATTTTATTCCAGAATCATCTAAATTATCTGTTTAAGCTGCTTACAGAAAGTTTGAGAATATCCTCAGTGGTAATTTAAACTAGCTGTGCATTCTATGAAGAAAGGCTATCATTCTTTTGATATTTCTTTCCACAAGATAACTTAATTCAATTTAATTTTATGAAGTTGATTCTGGTGCACTCTAAATGAGCATAATTGTTGGAATCATTACTTACTCTTGAGTGGTGAGCACCCTCCTTCCATCCTGTACCCTTCTAACTACCTAACATTCATCCTTCTGTAGAAGGAGAATCTAGTGTCATGAGACCATGGCACAATTACTTTATGCAAAGATTTTTATAGAAGCTTATACATGCATGAGAAAGTCATTTAATCACTATTTCATTCTTTCAGTAATGTAGAAGCCTGTGGTTTACATCTCAAATAATGTTTCATATGTGACAAACTATTGTTTATTCATCAAATCAGTCTATAGCCACAATTACACCATAAATTTACACCACTGAATCCTCTAACCTGTCAAATTACAACTAATCATTCTTGATGATTTAGTTTGTTATTCAAGAACATTCTAATATTCTTGGAGCTAGGGATTTATCTCAGTGGTTTAAGTACTTGCCTGGCAAGCATGAGGTTGTGAGTTCAATCCCCGGTACAAAAAAAAAAAATTCTGATATTCTAATATTTTTAACTCAAGAAGCATTGACTGCTAAAATTAGTAATTCAGATGACATATTTAAATGAATAACACCAAATTACCTTTGTTTCTTTCCTTCTTTTTCTCTGTCTCTTTTTCTTTCTCTATTGGTTCTGGAAATTGAACCCAGGGACTTGTGTATTGCAAGAAAGCACTCTACCACTGAGCTACATCTCAGCCACTACCAATCTTTCTATTTTAAGAATATATTTTAATTGAAACATTAAAATTGTGTAGATTCATAATGAATAACATAATGTTTTGACATATATTTGTTTCATTTATTTTATTTTATTTTATTTTAGAGAGAAAAAAACAAAAATTAAGAATCAAAAACACAGTAAAAAAACAACAGCAGCAGCAAAATGACAACAGGACTAATAAAAAAACTTAGCAATATAGAATTTCAACACAAGATGATAGGAATTAAACAGTGATTGTTACATTGCATACTGTTATCTTCAAAATACTTGCTCAGGTTACCAAATACAGGTGTGCAAGATTGATCAAATAATATAATTTCCTTTTGAGCAGTCTCTTTCCCTTTAATTATATCTATTATAACTTTTAGATCTTATTTACTCTTTCAGCTTCTTAACACTAGCAAGACAATGCAGTGTTTACACTTATGTCTGATTTATTTTAATTATGAGTATGGCTTCTAGTTGTATCCATTTACCTATAAAAGCCTCTAGTTTATCATTCTTTATAGCTGAGTAGTACCCCATTGTATAAAAACATCACATCTTTTTTATCCATTTTTCAGTCAATGGGCATTTGTGTCATTTCAAAGATCTGGTTATTACAAACAGTGCACCTGTAAACATGGGTGCACATATATCACTGTAGTATGATGTTTTCAATTTTTCTGGGAAAATACCCACAAGGAAAAGAATTGGATTGAATGGAATATCTAATCCTAGCTTTCTGAGGAATCTCCACAACGATTTCCACAGTGGTAGTACCAGACTATACTCCCACTAATGGAGAAGTATTCTTTTTATCCATACAGTTATATCAGCATTTTTATTAGTTAATATTTCTTGAAGTTAGCCATTCTTTAAGGGCTGAGATGATATTTCAGTGCTGTTTTAATTCACATTTCTCAAATGACCAATGATATTGAATAGTTTTTCATGTATTTATTTGCCATTTGTATTTATTCATCTGATAATTGTGTGTTCATCTCAGATGCCGATTTTTGGTTTGGGTCTTTAAATTTGGGGGCTTGATTTTTTTCCCATTCTTTATATGTTCTAGATAAAAGTCCTTTGTTGGCCCGGAACCACCACCAAGGGCCCGCCCTGCCATCGGGAACTCAGTGCAAGCCCGCCTCAGGGCAAGGCTGCCTGGAACCTCCACAGAGGGCTCGCCCTGCCACTGGGAACATTGAGGAGGCCTGCCCAAAACTGAAAACTGCCCTGGACTGCTACAGATGGGCCCGCCATCCCACCTGGAACATCAGAAGATCTCAGCGGGATACAGTTAGTGTGAGAAAATTTGGAACTTTGCTCCCAGGTGGCGAACTTTGGACTACACCACATTGACTGTATCAATGTGGTGAGTATACCCCTAAAATAGAGGTGTACATGGGCTAAATAGTGCCAGTAGTAAAACCCCCTTCAACTAACTGTAAGACTTTGGTGTGTCTGAAAAGAGTGTGATCCCCTCCTTCACATAGAAAACACCAGGCAGAGTGAAAATGACAAAACAAAAAAGCAAAATGCTGTCTCAAACATATAGTTCACCAGAAGCAAGTATAGGAGACATTGAAATAGAGGACCCCAAAAATAACACACTGGGAATCTCTGAAAAGATAGTGAGTGAAATAAAAAATCAACTGCATCAGGCTATAGAGGAAATCAAATTAGAAGTAGTCTCCCATGAAAAGATAGAAATAACAATTTTAGTAAAGGAGTTGTTGAATGCAGCTAAAGAAGAATTAGAGAAAAAAGTACATGAGCATGGGAAACTGACAGAAACTTTGAATGAACAATGTAGAAAACAAGCAGAATTCATGAAACAAACTCAGAGAGGCATCCAAGAAACAAAAAATTCTATTGAAAGCTTGCAAAACTGCCTAAAGAAAGCTGAGGATAGGATTTCGGACCTTGAGAACAAGATAACAGTTTGTAATCAGGAAAGGATAGAACTTTTAAAAATAACAAAGCAGCATGAAATGACAATCCAGAAACTTCATGATGATGCCAAGAGCAACAATATAAGAATAATGGGCATTAGCAAACATACAGGAGACCAGGAAAATGACATACATAAATTATTTACAGAAATAATAGCAGAAAATCTCCCATTCATGGGGAAAGAATCTGATATAGAGATAAGTGAGGCATATAGAACACCAAACAGTCACAATCAAAATAAATCCACACTCAGACACATAATAATTAAGATCTCAGACATGTAGCATAAAAACAGAATATTAAAAGCTGTCAGAGAAAAGACACAACTCACTTATCAAGGAAAGCCCATTAGAATCACAGCACACTTTTCAGCACAAACCCTCAATTCAAGAAGAGCTTGGAGTGGGGTATTTCAAGCCATTAAAGAAAACAACCTTCAACTCGGACTCATGTACCCAGCAAAACTTTCCTTCAAATTTAATGGAGAAACAAATACAACTGAAGAAATTCATGTCCACCAAAACAACCCTAGAAAGAGTACTGAAAGACATACTAGACAGAGATAACAATGACCACAATCCCCCAAACAACAACAGAAAGAAACCACCAGGTAGGATAAGCAATTAAATAAGAGGAAAAGCAGAAAGAAACAACTGGAACATAACATGGCAAAGTCAAGACAGTACATATCAGTGATATCCATAAATATAAATGGCCTCAATTCACCTATAAAAAGAAACAGATTGACAGAATGGATCAAGAAACAGCACCCCACAATATGCTGTATACAAGAAACACATCTGACCCAAAAGGAAACTCATAGGTTAAAAGTCAAAGGATGGAAAACAGTATTCCATGCAATAGGAACCCAGAAAAAAGCAGGGGTAGCTATTCTATTTGCAGACAATGTGAACTTCAAACCTAAAATGGTTAAAAGAGATAGAGAAGGTTACTACATACTTATTAGTGGTAAAATTCAAGAGGAAGAACTAACAATTATAAATATATATGCGTCAAATACAGGAGCAACCAACTATATGAGACAGATACTAATAGACATGAAAAACCAAATACACAAGAACACAATTATAACAGGAGATCTTAACAGCCCATTGTCACAAAGAGTTAGATCAACTAGACAAAAAGTCAGCAATGAAATAACAGAACTGAATCATACCTATGAGTAATTGGACTTAGTAGATGTTTACAGAGTGTTCCACCCAAACACATCAGAGTACACATTCTTCTCAGCTGCACATGGGACATTCTCCAAAATAGACCATATATTATCCCATAAAACATTCTTAGTAATTGCATAGGTATTGAAATCATACCATGTATAATATCTGACCATAGTGCACTAAAATTGGAAATTAATGGCAAAAGAAATTGTAAAACCTGCATAAATACATGGAAATAAAATAACAGCCTTTTGAACAATCACTGGGCTACAGATGAAATTAAAGAACAAATAAAACAATACCTACAATTCAATGAAAATATAGAAACAATATACTGTAATCTGTGTGATGCAATCAAAGCAGTCTTAAGAGGGAAATATATAGCAATAAACTGTCATATCAAGAAAACAGAATGAGTACAAGTAAACAAACTAATGCTCCATCTCAAGCATCTAGAAAAAGAAGAGCAAGCTAAACCCAAATCTCATAGAAGAGAGGAAATTGTAAAGATTAGAGCAGAAATCAATTCAATTGAAAATAAAAAAAATACAAAGAATTAATGAATCAAAAAGCTGATTTTTTTGAGAGAATCAACAAAATTGACAAACCCCTAGCTAACCTTATCAAGAGAAAGAAAGAAAATCCCAAATTCATTCAATAAGAACTGAAAAGGGAGAAATTACTACAGATCCCATGGAAACTCAAAAGATCATGAATACCTACTTTGAAAATCTCTACTCACATAGAATGAAAAGCACAGAGGAAATGGATAGATTTCTAGAAACCTATGAACTACCAAAGCTCAACCAAGAAGATATAGCAATTTTGAACAACCAAATATCAGCTATTGAAATTGAAAATGTAATTCAAAACTTACCAACAAAGAAAAGCCCAGGTCCTGATGGATTCACAGCTGAATTCTACAAGAAATTTAGAGAAGGATTGATGCCAGTACTCCTTAAACTCTTCAATGAAATTGAGAAAAAATCCTCCCAATCTACCCAAAATCATTCCTGGAGGCAAGTATTACTCTGATACCAAAACCAGAGAAAGATCCAAACAAAAAAGAGAACTATAGGCCAATCTCACTAATGAACATTGATGCAAAGATTCTCAACAAAATACTGACAAATAGAATGCAGCAAATCATCAAGAAGATTATACATCATAACCAAATGGGGTTCATTCCAGGAATGCAGGGGTGGTTTAACACACGGAAATCAATGTATGTAATACACCACATCAACAGAGCCAAAAACAAAAAACACATGGTCATCTCAATAGATGCAGAAAAAGCTTTCGACAAAGTCCAACACATGTTCATGATAAAAACCTTTCAGAAACTCAGAATACACAGCATCTACCTCAACCTTATAAAGGCCATCTGTGACAAACCAACAGCCAATATTATACTAAATGAACAAAAACTGAAAGCTTTCACTTTAAAATCAGGAACAAGGCAAGGATGTCCACTCTCACCACTCCTTTTCAACATAGTTCTGGAAACACTCGCCAGGGCAATCAGACAAGAGTGAGAAATAAAAAGAGTAAAGATAGGAAAGGAAAAAGTTAAATTATCACTATTTGCAGATGATGATACTCTATATAAGAGACCCAAAAACTCCATTAAAGACTGCTAGAGGTAATAAACAAGTTCATCAGTGTAGCTGGATACAAAGTCAATGCTCAAAAATCAATAGCATTCCTGTACACAAAAAACTCACTGAGAGAGAAATTATGGAAATATCGCCCTTTACAATAACATGTAACAAATGAAATACCTAGGAATCAACCTCACTAAAAATGTAAAAGACCTATATGCTGAAAATTATACTACACTGAAAAAGGAGATTGAAGAGGATATTAGAAAATGGAGGGACATTCCTTGCTCTTGGTTAGGAAGAACCAACATTGTGAAAATGGCCATACTCCCAAAACTGTTATGCAAATTTAACGCAATCCCAATCAAAATACCATTGACATACCTCACAGATCTAGAGAAAAACACTACTAAAATTCACTTGGAAACATAAGGAACCTAGAATAGCAAAGGTAGTTCTAGGAAACAAAAGCAAAGCAGGAGACATCTCAATTCCTAACTTGAAACAGTACTATAAAGCCACATTGATAATATCAACTTGGTACTGGCAAAGAAATAGACCTGAGGATGAATGGAACAGATTAGAAGATGTAAGCAAACTACAAAGACACTCAGCCACCGGATATTTGGCAAAGAGGCTAAATATGTCCACTGGAAGAAGCATAGTCTCTTTAATAAATGGTGTTGGAAAAATTGGCTCTCTACATGCCAAAGACTGAAACTAGATCCATGCATATCACCATGCACAAAACTAAAGTCTAAATGGATCAAAGACCTCAATATTAAAAGAGAAACACTAAATCTACTGGAAGACAAGGTAGGTAGAAGTCTTGGAGACAAAGGGGTAGGCAGAGAATTCATGAACCAAATGCAAACTGTACTGGAAACACATCAAAGAATCAGCAAAAGGGATCTCACATTATTGAAAAGTTTCTTTGCTTCAGAGGAAATCACCAACAGAGTGAAAAGAAAACCAACAGAGTGGGAGCAAATTTTAACCAGCAACCCCTCAGACAAAGGACTTGTGTCCAGAATATATAAAGAATTGAAAACATCAAGCCCCCAAATTCAAAGACCCTCTCCAAAAATGGGCATCTGAGATGAACACAGAGTTGTCAGAGAAAGATATACAAATGGCAAATAAATACATGAAGAAATGTTCACCATCACTTGTCATTTGAGAAATGCAAATTAAAACAGCATTGAGATTCCATCTTACTCTGGAAAGAATAGCTGCCATCAAGAAATCAACTGATAACAAACATTGGCGAGGCTGCAGGGAAAAAGGGACACTGCTCCACTGTTGGTGGGAATGTAGACTGGTGCAACCATTATGGAAGTCCATATGGAGAATTCTCAGAAGACTAGGATTAGAAGCCCCATTCAATCCAGCTATCCCCCTCCTGGGCATTTTCCCCAAAGAACTGAAAAGTTCACATCACAGTGATATATGTGCACCCATGTTCATAGCTACACAATTTGTGATAGCTAAATCCTGGAAGCAACCAAGATGCCCATCAACTTCAGAGTGGATGAAAAAGATGTGGCATTTTTATACAATGGAATATTACTCAGCTATAAAAAAGGATGATCTTGATGCCTTCATAGGCAAATGGAGACAACTTGAGACTATCCTCATTAGTGAAATAAATAATAATCATATTTATAAATATCATAGTGTCTCTATTGTAAAAAGTAAATAAGAACTACAAGAGTAATAAAACCAAAATGTGTAATTGCTATTGTAAAAAAGAGAGGAAAAGAAAGTGCTCTAAGGGATATAACTGCATGTGTGTTTGAGTTTGTAAAATAGATGACCATATTGCTGAATCTTTGTTGGATCTTTGAGCAGAACTGTTTGTAGTCTGACTGTTTGAAAATTTACTATGTACCCTTTAACTTTGTAACTTGAACAACTACATCCAGGATGGCAGTATGTAATTTATAAATTACTGGTTTCTTAGTGGGGCTTTTTCTCATTCTCCTTTTTCTTTCTTTGTTTTAGAATTCTGTATTGTTGCTACCCTTTTTTCTGTTTTGTTTTGTTTTTTTCTTCTCTTTAAATACAATTTTAAAAATGTATAATTGCTATCATAAAAAAAGAGGAAATAAGAAGCACTATAAAAGATATAGCTGCATGTATGTTTGGGTGTGTGGGATTGATGACCATATTTCTAGATTCTTGTTGGATTGTTGAACAGATCTGTTTGCACTCTCACTGCTTGAGTGTCCACTTTGTGTACTCTAATTCTGTAACTTGAATAACTATTTCTAAAAGAACAATATGTAATTTAAAAAAAAAGTCCTTTGTCTGAGGCAAAGTTGAAAAAAATATCTTTCCACTCTGTGGGTTTTCTTTTCACTGTGTTGGTCATTTTTTTGCAATGTTCAAAACCTTTTTAATAAGATGAGATCATATTTTGTTAATTCTGGAAATTATTTCCCGTGCAGTTTGATTTTTGGTAAGGAAATCTCTGCCGACCCCTTGTCCTCAATATTTCTACCTACTTTGTCTTCCAGTAGGCTTCTGCTTAATATTTAGATCTTTAGTTTAGTGCATAGTAATAAGCATGGGTCTAATTTAGGTCTTTGGCTGTAGAAAGCCAGTTTTTCCAACACCATTTATTAATGAGGCTTTCTTCCCGTGAATATGTTTGGTCCCTTTGTCAACGATAAGGTGGCTGAGTATGCTTGTAGTTGTGTCTGTATCTTCCTTTTGTTCTGTTGCATTGATCCTCAGGTCTGTTTTTTTTTTCTTTTTTCTTTTTCTTTTTTTTTTTTTTTTTGTCAGTACCATGCTAGTTTTCTTATAGAAGCTTAATAGTATAATTTCAATTCCAGGATTATGATGCCTCCTGATTGCCTTTGTTGCCCAGAACTGCCTTTGCTATTCTAGCTTTATTTTGGTTCCATCTGAATTTTAGGAATGTTTTCTATAGATCTGTGAGACATGCTAATATAATTTTGATCTGGACTGCATTAAATCTGTATAACAGTTTTGGAAGTATGGCCATTTTCACAATTTTGGTTTTTCCTATTCATGAGCAAGGGATATGTTTCCATTTTCTAAATTCCTCTTCAACTTGATTTTTCAGAGCACTGTAATTTTCAATGTATAAATCCTTTTTTAGATTGATTCCTAAGTATTTCATTTTTTTTGGATACTATTATGAAAGGTGTGTTTTCCCTAATTTCTCTATCAGTAAGTTTGCTATTTGTGTACAGAATGCCATTGTTTTTTGAGTGTTGATTTTGTACTCTGCTATGCTGCTGAATTTGCTTATTAAGTCTAAAAGTCTATTGGTAGAGATTTGGGAGTCTTTTATGTAGAGTATCATATCATATGTAAATAATAATAATTTTAGCTTCTTCCTTTCCTATCCTTATTCCTTTTTTTCTGTCTTGTCTAATTCCTCTGGCTAATGTCTCTAGAACTATATTGAATAGGAGTGGTGACAGTGGATATCTATGTCTTATAGTCTTTAATCATTTAGTATGTCTTTCAGTTTTTAATCATTTAGTATGATGTTGGCTGTTGTTTTCTCATAGATGGCATTCATCAGATTCAAGTAAACACCATTTGTTATAATTTTGTAGTTTTTACTATGAATAAGTGTAGTACTTTATCAAAAGCTTTTCCTGCATTCATTAAGATAATCATGTTATTTTTTATTTATTGATTAGTGTATTTTAAACCATCCCTGCATTCCTGGGAGGAACAACATTTGCTCATGTTGTATAATGTCCTTGATGATTCACTGCATTCTGTTTACTAGTATTTCATTGAGGATATTGGAATCTATATTCATTAGGGATATTGGCCTGTGATTTTCTTTTTTAGTTGGGCCTTTCTCTAGTTTTAGTATCAAGGTAATACTTGCCTGCAGGGATGAGTTAGGGAGAATTGCTTCTCTTTAATTTCATTCAAGAGTTTGAGGAGTATTGTTGTTTAATCTTCTCTAAATTTATTATAGATTTCAGCTGTGAATCAATCAGGACCTGTGCTTTTCTTTGTTGGTAATTTTTAATTATGTTTTCAATTTGATTAACTGATGTTGTATTATTCAAGATTTTTATATATTCTTTTTTTGAAGCAAAACACAGTGTTTTTTAATTTATTTAAAGAGAAACATAAGCATGTAAAGGGTAGAGATAACAAAGAATTTAAAAAAAGATGAACAATATGAAATCACTAGTTAATAAATTACATATTGTCCTCTTAGTAATAGTGGTTCAAGTTACAAAATTAAAGCATACAAAGTAGATAGTCAAATAGTGAGAGTGTAAACAGCTACACATGCATGGATCTCTGCATGTATTTCTATCTTTTCATATTAGAGGGGAAAACAAAATTTAGCAAGACAAAACAAAACAAATTCCAATAAAAACATGAAACCCAAAAGTCGTATAAAACCACAGTACAAGGTGATCTACAGTGATTACTCTGTTGTTTCTTATTAACTTCAATAGAATGTCTATATCATCAGGCATAATTGAATATAGCAGTATAATTGAGTATAACAGCAAATAACAATATTAGTAAAAATAAAACATTGTAGTTAGTATAAAACTTCAAAGGCAGGTAATAATCAAACCAGAGTGGATATTCTAGTGGATCTTGTCATCTTAAGTGCAGTTGCCTATACTCTCAGACTTGATATTATCAATCATAACAGCTTTGAATAAAATCTATCAATACAAAACAGCGATCCAACAAACCAGATTCGATTATGATCAGTCATGGTAAAACAGTGTAGATTTTACAGAGCTTTAGATTAAGTTAATAGGAAATTAAGGATGATTACCATACTATATCCTGTTATTTTCGGGATTACTGTCTGTGCCTCCAAATCTAGTACAGGTAGAATGACTGGAACAGAATATAATACATCTAAGCAGAGTAGCGTGAGTATTGTGTGTTTTAAATCCTGGTGCACTATTAACAATATAGCATATCAAGGCATCTATGTTAGAGTTTCTAGTTATCCTTCTCTGCCTCATTTCTGCTATGCTATTTTTCTGCCTTTCTTTGTCTAGCTTTTTCCTTCATTCTACTTCCTGCCCTACTCATTGAGGCCTTTCTGCCACTGTTCCTAAAATCCTGTTTTTTTTCTCTCTCTCTATAGAATGTCCTTCAGTATTCTCTGTAGGGTTGCATTGGTGGTCACAAACTCCCCCAGTTCCTCTTTGTCATGGAAGCATCTTGTTTCTCCATTAATTTCTAGTGACAGTTTTGCAGGGTACATCAATCTGGGCTGGAGGTTATTTTCTTTCAGGGCTTGGAATACTTTGCTCCAAGCTCTTCTTGATCTGATGGTCTGTGTTGAGAAGTCAGCCATGATTCTGATGGGCTTACCTTTATAGGTAATCTGTTTCTTTTCTCTGATGGCTTTTAATATTCTGTTTTTATATTGAATTTCTGGTATCTTGATTATT
>PVLA01013635.1:0-35662 GCA_004027455.1 Hydrochoerus hydrochaeris
GGACTCTTCATATGAACCCAACCAGGCCTTACCCGTCATGGGCCTGCAGGACAGCAATTGGTCCTGTGCCTGTCTTAGGTGGCCGGTGGTGTAACATATGTGTCCTAGTTGCCCGTCTCTGGCTGCCTGTCCAGTGTCTCAGGGCAGTTGTCTCACAGGAATTTTGTAAATCCTCCCCCATGAGCTCTTTCATTTAAAGTTTTTGTATAAACTCTCTCATACTGCTCACAGAAGGTAAAATTTCACAATTAGTTTTCACAAAGTTATCTAGAGGGTTTCTAGTAACTCCTCTGGAGTTTCTATTTTTGATTTCATATTGAGTATTACATGAAAATATATATATGTGAATTACACAAATTACAATTATCAATACAAAACATTACAAGATCCTTGCGCCCAATTCCCTCATACAGTGTCCTTTTCCTGGAGAAGCGATTCCTTAAAGCGCTCTCCTCCATCCATGGACCTTGTCACAAGGCGTGGATGGACTAGGACGTGGCATGGACGGAAAAGGGCGCCACACACGAGGTATGTGTTTGAAGACTGTGAAGATCTCTGCACATTTTACAGTAATCCTAAAGTGGAGCTGTGCTCTTTCTCGATTCTGTTGTTAGCATAACTCTATATAAGGGTTAGACAAGCCGTCAGCAGGAGTGGTGTGAACTCAACAGGATCCTGTTTCTCTTTGCATCCTCTAGCACCTATACGGAAATGTTCTCATATAGTGACGGGACAAGTTTCTAAACATGGCACACGGCTGCTGATTTTTAAGACTTTACTTTAGTACCACATATCAGTGAAGCTTTCCTAATCCTGAACAGTTTCATTCAGGGAAGAATGAATCACCAACAAACCTCAAGGTTCTTCTTCTTTTTTATTTTTATTTTATTGTTTTTACATCTAATAATACTCATATATAAAAATGATAAGTAATAAATATACTTTCCTCTATGGTGAGGTTTTCTTCCTTGTCTTATTCAATCACCTAAGTTTTACTAAAATAATGAACTAAAACATGATCATTTTCATGTTTATCTGCCTTTCTGTGCAAAGCATCTGTCATCATAGATCTGACAACCTTGAAGCATAAACATTGTGAGCATCAAAACCACTGGAAATTTTCTCTAGAAAAATAAGTGTGAAACCAGAACTCTGTACTTTTGAGGTTTAGAAGAGAGAGAGAGCCTATCAAGAGTTGGAGCTTTTAAATAAGGGCTTGATTTAGAACTTGTTTTGGATTGAAGAATGTGGAACACATGAGTCAGTGCTGCTATCAGGCAGAGCCTTGAACCTCTTCGTGTTTAGAAATCTCCGTCTCTGTGAGAAGCTTTCTGTGTAGTGTGCTGAATGACAAGAAGAGACACGGGGTCCTGCTGCGTTCACATCACTTCTGCTGACAGCCTGCTTATTCCTAATACAGACTCTAGTGCAATGGACTCTAGTTAGCAATAGAATCAAGGAAGAGTGCAGCTAACTTCATGTTGCCCGTGAAGTGTGGGGAAAGCTTTAAAACCTTCAAACACACACATCATTCATATACAAATACACCTTCACCTGTGATTTTTCCTGAAAGCCCTAGAACTCTTCATAGATCTATAAGGTTGCAAACTGAAGGTTTTCATTTACAATGTGTAATAGCAGAGTAAAATTTGGAGAATCAGCAAAGTATTATTTAAACCTTTCTGTTAAATGAATCACAAGTCGAACATATCACAAAATTTTATATTGTCCTTAGTTTGTTGGATGTCATCAAGCTTAATAAGACAATGCCTGTACTCACAGAAGTCTCTTTTTTAGATGTTGTATGTGAGTGCTTTGTTCATGTTTTTCACCCCATTTTTCTTACCCTTCCTCTTTTATTTTTTTTTTAAATTATCTTCTTGATATGAGCTATCCCCTGCATCTGTAAAGGACCAGCTTTCTTCATTACTCATGTGACTTTGTTTTGATTATGTTTGCACAATGGGTGAAGCCTATTTTTCCTAATTAGTACATGACCAGAGAAATAGATGACAGTCATGGGCAGTGTCTTCCAGGAAATGGTTCTCCATTGATTCAAAGGAACACAAGAGGGAAGAAGATCAAGAGAAATAAAAAGTGGCAAGAGTACAGAGAGGCATAAAAATCAAGGCTACTGACTAATGTGGTCCAAGAAATAAGGAAAATCCCAAATTAAATGAAGTTTATACAAGGATCATTTCAAAAAAATGTCAGTGAGGAGGCACAGCTTAATGATTTTACAAAAATCACTTGACTTTTGGTATTGAAGAAAGCTATTTGTGATATCATTTCTCCTAAAATCATTGTAAAAATAAATACTGCAAACATTATGTAGCAATTTGATCTGTACTGATGAGGTTAAAAGGAGAATTAAAACTTGTGTACCTTCTCTCCCCACGCAGCTTTGTTTTTTAAGAGGAATCCTAAGTATTCAGGTGTTAGCACTATAGTCTAATAGTGTGGAATCCTTCATTGCTCTTTTGAATTTGTCTGTTGTAGGTATGAATGGGATTCCTTATATTTTGTCATGTTTCTCTTCCTTTCATGTCTGCTTCATTTTGTTTTATTAGAGTTCAGTAAGAAATATTTTACAAGAAAGCTACTGAAAATTTGATTTTTGCATCTGTCTTAATTACTTTTCTCTCATGGCTGAGACAAAATACCTGATGCCCAGAGTTAAAGGGGAAAGGTTGATTTACCTCACAGTTTGTAGAGTTTTCAGTCCATAATCAGCTGGTTCCAAGTGGGGTGGTGGGGCAGACAGGCAGAAGCAACAAGGGAGCACCACAGCTCTTTCTGACCTCTGTATCTTCTTATCCAGGCTACTTACGGCAGGCAGCTCTCACACCCTCCATCCTAGTGCCTTGATCCCAGCACCGCACCGTGAATCAATCACAGTATCACACACTCTGGATCCAGCCACCTCTGAAAAAGCCCCGCTCATGCCTGCATGAGTCTTAGACATTAGCCAGAACAGTATCTTTATCTAAATAAATAATTATTTTTTCCTTATTCTTTTTTTTTAACTTTCAGTTTGCTTGCAAATGGAAGTCTCAGATTAACAATAATTTTCCCCAAAGTAGTTCAAAGTAATTTCTCTACCTTTGTCTACCTCAGATAATCTTCCTAGTGATACTACTATTACAAGATCACTTAATTTGAATCTTCATATTCTATGAGAATATATTAGTCAGGTCAAAATTTTAGTTTTGTTCATCATTTTGTGGGTCTTTTGGAATTTAAGGACTCATACCTTTCTTGGCCTTTGATTTGATTTGATTGTTTTCTATCTTTTCTTTTCTCTAGTTTTTGCGTGTGTTCCAAATTGAACTCATTTTTTTCTGTTTTATTATTCTCACAAATTTTTCACTTCTTTTTCGTCTATTTTGTTCATGAAGTTTTCTGCTGTTGGTTTTCTTTTATTTTGTTGATTATATTTTAAATTTCCAACAGATATTTTATCAATTTTATTGTGTTTTATTCATTTGATATCTTCTTTATAATTTCAGATTAACAATTGGAATGCAATTTTGGGTAATTTTTAAAATTCTACAAGTTTCTTCTTGTAGGTTGTTTCATTGGATACTCTTTATTAATTTTTTTGTTTTCTTCAAATATCTCACAAAATAAAGGATAGTTTGATAAATGCAGACATATAATGTGGATTTATTTGACATGTCAACCTTACCTTTTCACCTGTATATGCAGACAGATTGTAAGTTCTATGCATATTCTATGCATTGAGAAAAAATTGGCTACTTATTCCTTTTCAAAGCTAAACAAAATGCACTTTCTGCCGTGTCTTGCAGAGGATTGATACTTTTATATATGGGGCATATGGGGCATTTGCAAACTTGAAGTAAGCAAAATTTGTTCAGGAATTGAGATTAGGGTTTGTCAGAGAGGATGATTCCCTTGGGAAGTCAGTGATCGGGGAGGAAAACAGCTTGCATTAAACTGCTGAAGGGTGATAGGTAACAGAAATGAAGGAAAGCAGGCAGCCCACACAGAGGGTGGCTGAGACACGACCTTTGGCTGAAGCCTTCTAGTCCAGTCCAGCCTAGCTGTCAGTTGAATGGAGTCAGTCTGAAACTCATGTGCAGGAGAATCTCCAGCTCAAGCTCCGGCCCTAGTTCCTGAGGTCCTAACTCGAGACAAATAATGAAGAACAAATTACTTTTAAGTATTACAATTTTGGGATATTTGTTGTAGAGAATCACACCAGGAGTTTTAATTTCATTCGGGAAGATTATTTCCATGGAGAAGATCCTCCCATTTATTTCTAGGGTTTGAATAAGCAGCTTCAGCAGTTGCTTACACACACACACACACACACACACACACACACACCCGCATGCACACATGCACACACATACACATGAACACATGCACATACACACACAGACACACACACAGAGGGATCAGTGGGGTGGCTGATGCCTTTATTCTATAAACAGGGTTTTTGTTTTTGTTTTGTTTTGTTCCTGTGTGGTTTCATTGATTTGCATTTATTTATTCATTATTTGTGGTGCTATGGATTAAACCTTGGAGCACTTTATCATTCTTCTATAATCCAGCTCTTTTTAATCTTTTTATTTTGAGACAAAACCTTACTAAATTACCTAAACTGGCCTCAAACTTTCAGTCTTCTTGCTCCAGTCTCTCTAGCAGTTGGGGTGATACTGTAAGTCACTACCCGAGTCATAAACTTTTTTTCATTAATCATTTTGTTTTTTGTCTTTCTGCTTTTCACTTTCAAAACCTCCGTTGTTCAAGTCTGAATCTCTCAGGTAAGGGATTTCTCATTCTTTTTGGCATTTCTCATATTGGCAGTTTCTCTCTGCCTTAATTTATATATCAATCCATTTTCACTTGCTTGTTATTTTTCAGAAATTTGTATAAATTCACAGAGCTGACAAAGTGATAAATATTTTCTCCCTTGGTATTTTCATTTTATCATATTAAATAGAAGCTACATGCTTTGATTGCTAGCATATAATCCTTGTTAAGTCCCACATGTATTGCAATGAAATTGACTAAGGTGACAGGTATTTCAAAAGAACCAGATCCTAGCACATTTTTTTTCTCTTTTATCCACATAGATATATCTGAAATCACAAATATTTAATTACGGCATCTTCTCTAAATGTGAATTATTATTTGTTCCCTTGTCCATTGTATGATTGCATATGCATGCTAAAAAGGTAAAAATTCTGACAAGAGGTATTTTTTATCATCTACCATCATATTTTAAATACACTTTAAACTGACCCTGGATATAATGGTCTTTTCAGTGATTTTTTCTTTACATAATAATTCAAGTATTGTTTTCTTATTGCTCCAGGTCATCCTCTGGTCATACCTATAATAACTGGTTCAAGAACCATCAGAATTTGTAGTCCAGATCTTAAATTTTATTTGGGTTATAGGTCATAGAAATGGTTATATTGAGGGGTAGGAAATGTGATAATAAAAGCGTTCATTCAATTATTGCAGAGCATATTATTTAAGCTTCTCTATCCTCCTTATCTCTAGACCCACCTCTGTCTTATCCTATTCATGCAACTAGACTATTCTCTGTCTAAAATATAATTAATGCTTCCATACTTTTCTGTCTTCATTGAAGAGATTTTGCTCATTTCAAAGGCACTTTTAATCTTATCTTTGCCTGTAGAAATTTTCCTAGAAAAATTTAAATGATGCCATATTCAGGAAATGCATGTCATTCTTCCACTGAATTTTATTTCTTCTTATTTCAGAATAGTAACATTGTATCCGTCACTTCTTATAGTGTGTGTCAGACATTTAACATTGTAGTTTTCACTAAAGTGTGTGATACACTCAATGTATAAAGATTTTCTTCTTTCAATTCCCTTCATATTTGGCAAGAATAATATGAGAACTAGAATAAAAGCAAGACTTGCTTTCAGTTGTTTTCATGTAAAATGGATTTCAAGCTAAGACTGATAAGAATGTTGATTAAGGAAACAGAAAGAGTTAACAATTACAAATATAAATGCACCAAATGCTCGTGTGCTCAAATTCATAAAACAAACACTAATGGATATGAATGGTCAGGTGAACACTGTTATGACTGGTACCTAGATGGCCCTGAAAAGCTTTCTGTGATCATAGGTGGGAAACTTCAAAGGGCTGGATTAGGGAGTATGAATGTGAGTCAAGGGTGTGATATAGGGATTAAGAATATTGGTAATGAAGCCCAGCCCTGGGTATCCGTGGCACCAATCAATATGCTTACAGCCTAGTTAGAACATAAAGGGAGAGAAGGAAGGCAGACTTTCTGCTATTTCTGCTTGCTGATTTTGCTGCCTCTTGCCTTCCATACCATGAACTGGTGTTTCTCCTCTGTGATGACCATCTGTCATGCCACCCTGTCTTGGAGCCAGCTGATTATGGACTGAAACCTCTACAAACTTTGAGCCAAAATAAACCTTTTCTACTTTAACTTATTGTATAGGATATTTTGTCTCAGTGATGACAAAAGTAACAAAGACAAAAGCAACACAAGTGTTATAGGGATCTCAATACCTTACTATTACAAATGGAGAGATCAATTAGGCAGATTCTGATTAATCCACAGCAAACTCTATTAGAACTCTAGAGAAGATATAACACCAATACTCCTCAAACTTTCTTATGAAACAGTAAGGGAAACACTCTTTCCAAAGACGTTTCTGTAAGCAATCATTACCTTGATTCCAAAGCCAGAAAAAGACTCAACTGAAAAAGAAAACTACAGATCATTTTGTGTGTATATGTGTGTTAAGAAGTCAACTGTGATTCTAATCCTTTATAAGTGAGTATGTCTTTTCTCTAACAGCTTTTAGCATTCTGTTTTTATGCTGAATTTTTGGGATCTTGATTATTATATATCTGTGTGCAGATTTATTTTAGTTATGACTGGAGTTCTTTATGCCTCACTTATCTGTAATTAAAGATTCTTATTTCTGGGAATAGTTTTTTTTTAAAATGTCATTTGCATTAACTCCTGCATTTTCATGGACATCCATCAGTCTTATATTGTTTTCCTTTGTATATTCTTGAAGCTGTAAAATTGTTATTTTATGATCCCTTGTTATTTTTAAAAGTTGATTCCTTTCATGACCACTAGCTGTGATCCTATCTTTAAGGTCTGAAAGACTATCATGAGTTTCATTCAAGTGGTTTTGCTGGGTTTCAATGGAATTTTTAATTTCCTGGATATCTCTTTAAACTTGTTTCATGCATTCTATTTCTTTCCTATATTGTTCATTTAAGGTTTCTGTCATTTTCCCATGCTCCTGGACTTTATAATCAATGTTTCCTCTAGCTATGCTGAGCAACTCCTTTATTAAGGTTGTCATTTCTTTCTTTAGGTAAGAGATTATTTCTACTCTGAATTTCTCTATATCCTCATGGATTTGTTTCTTTATTTCACTTTTCAGAAATTTCAGGCATATAACTTCCAATGTCCTCTGTTTTCATGTCTCCTATACTTGTTCCTGATGGACTGATATTTGCGATTGCATTTTGCTTTTTTACTTTGTCATTTTCACCTCTTGGGTTAATATTTTGGTCTTATGAATCCTGCTAGTTTCACCTGTCCATCGTGTGTGTCTTAGCGTCCTACTGTGTGGCTGATGTTTGCCCAGTTGCTGGGTCCTACAATACAGGGAGGTGGCTAGTCACCCCAGTTCCTCTTGCAGGGCCTGTTGGGTGAGTCCTATATTCTTCCTAGACTGACTATCCTAGGTGTATTGATGTAAGACAACCCTTATCTCCTATTGTTACTTCAGCTTCAAGCTGTCCCAGGCTGCCAGATCTACCTGTCTATAGTGTGCATGCAAGCCAGGACTCTACGGTGTCACTGGGGGGCTCATAGGAAAAACCTTTCTGGTTCTTCCATGTGGGGGAAGGCCTCACTGGTGCTCTTTCCAACCCATCCAGGGCTCTCTATGGAAGAAGGACTCACCAACAATCTTGCTGCTTGCTAAGTTATTCAGCTTGGGGAAGGTTCACTGAAGCTCCTGTTGACCCACTGAGGTCCTCTACCCGAGAGGGAAATGCACCACACTGTCACAGGCCCACCAAGTCCTCTGTGTGTGAGGAGGGGTTGCCAAGGCTCCCTCCAGCAGTAACCACCAAGGTACTGCAGGTGGTGGAAGGGGTTAATGATTGTCTGTGGGCTGGTGAGGACTTTCAGGTTCAGGGAAAGGGCTGTCAATGATGCTGTTGGCTGCTGAGCTCATCTGGGTATGGGGGAGGGGAGACGAGGCTCCCCTTGGCTGCTGAGGTTGTGTGGGTGCAAACAAGGAGCCTGTATCACTTTTAAATTGTAATTTTCCATTGCCCATTTCATATAAAGTTTTATATGTTATATACTTCAAAGCATCCCTTAGTATTAACTTTTAAGTGAAGGGAATATTTGTAGCGATTTTTTTGTTTCATATTTATATTTGGATTTGGACTTTCTTTTTGCTCCTGAATTTTTCCACTAAGTGTGTCTGTTTGAATAGACTTCAGAGATTTTCTCTTTGACCTTATTGATATGTTCCATTACATAAAGTTCTTTTACATAATTGTATTTTTGTTTTTTCTTTATTATTTTCTTTATCTGCTTTTCTTGAATTAAATTTATTTTAATTTGTTATCATAAATGCTGTACCTATTAATTTATATTTGAATAGTATTTTTTCTTAATGCACCAAAGACTAACCATTCCTAAGTATTGCTTTACTGACAACTAATTTCCACTATATTATTTTATCCTTGTATTATTTAGGGATATATTTTAAAATTTCAATATGTAATAAGTAACCAAAATTTATATCTATACTAGAATGGATAGATACAGAAATTCACAGAAAGAATGCTACCAACAATCATAATGAAGAAATTTCTATTATAGAAGCAACACATGTTAATATCCATAATATTGATAAATAGTGATAATTAAAAGACAAAAATAACACTTAGAAGTGTGTGTATATTTACTATATATGATGCAATAAAACACGAATAATATTAAGCTATTAAATGTCAAGATAATGATCACAAATGTTTGTTATTTAATTTTATTGATGGTTTACATAAATGTGTTCAATTTATAACTTTTTATTTACTTATACACTTAAAATTCATGCAATTCAATATTTGTATGTCATACTTCAATAAAAACTTGCAAGAATGCTAAATTCACCAAATGTTATAGTGTGATTCCTATCAACAAGATACTATACTAGACATCAGTGGAAAAAGATGACTTTTATAATATAAGGTGCTACATAAAAATGAGAAATTCTATATATGGTTCTGTGACAGTTACTGGAATGAATGACATAATGTTGTAGGGATAATTGTATAACTGTTTCTCTAAAATGGGATTTGTAAATACAAGTGAAATAGCTATCTATTGAAATAATTTCAAATTTGATAGTAAAATAGTGCAGTTTAGATTTATATTGTCCTGAAAAAGTCTTATACCTTTGGAAGGAAATTAGATCATGCTTATGCTATAACCATCAGTGAATTCATCCATTGGTAAGTTCATAGCTGACTGTGTTCCTCAGAGGTGGGGCCAGTTTGGAAGAGGCAGTTTACTCGGGGTGGGAACTGGAGGGCCGTAGTCTTGTATCTGGCCCCTTTTGTGTTCTTGACGTCCTGGCCACCCTTTTGTGAAGAGCTTTCCTCTACCACTCCATTCTGCCGTGCAGCATCTTCCTTGGATCCAGCCAACCATAGACTGGCCCACTGCAACCTACCTTTCCTCTTTAAGCAACTGATTTCAGTTATTTTTGTCCCACCGAGAGGGAAGTTTCTGACTGTTGTGGTTTGTGTCTCGATGTCTCACTAAAGCTTCATGTGCTCATAGGTGAGGCTTTTGTGAGGTGATATTTACAATGGGAATAGTTCACTGATGAATTTGTAGCTAAATGTGAATTAGTGGCTGATGTTTGGTTGGAGAAGGTGGGGGGTCACTAGGGCATGGACCAGAAGGATAAATCTCCCTCTTTCTTCCCTTGATCCTCCTTCTGTTTTCTACTGCCATACCATGAACTGTTTTTTCTTGCATTGCCCTTGCCCACACTACTTGCCCTGGAGCTATAGATTGAAAAATCTATAAACTGTGAGCCCAAATAAACCTCTTCTCTTTAAATCGTAGTTGTGGGTATTGTGACTCATTAAAAAGAATGTAACTAAGACAGTAACAAAGAAAGTTGTTTCTAAAAGTGGTGTCATGGCTGTCAGTGCCAGACCACATTGTTTAGGGGCCTTTAGAACCAGGTTTTAGGCAGATTCTGCAAAAGTTTGGAGATGCCAGCTAGAGAAGATCTACTTGCTAGCAGTGCTTAATATGCAATGCTGGTCAGAGCTCAGAAGACCAGATTACTAATAGAAATGTGGATTGCAAAATCAAGGCTCAGAAAGTTTTTAGTGGGAAACAAGGACTCTCTTGATAGTTTGACTAGAGCTCATTTATGGGCTTTAGTACCACTAAGCAGAATATTGTCTACATTTGCCTTTATCTAGTGACTTTGTGGGAGGCTGAGATTAAGGGTGGTAGGCTAATCTGGCAGAGGAAATTATGAGGCAACCCCATGTTTAGCCTATAGTCTGAGTACTGCTGGATGCTTTCAGCTAGATCTCTAGTGAAAATCAGAAGCAAATTAAAGAGCTGAATGATCTGAAAAGTTTGCAGTTATGGTAGAAGTTAAGTGCTGGCACAGTTGGGGGACAAGAAAATGTTGTTTCTGAAAAGATTAGTACTGAAAAGAAGAAAAATGCTTTGTACAAATATAAGAAAAAAATGCTTTGGGGGAATCCTTATCCATCTCAAGCTAATAAAACTGTTAATTTTTCATTTGAGCAGAGAGTGTCTGGAATGCATGCTAATTCAGGGCCAGCTAAGGAAATATATCACAGAGCTCAGATGTGTAGGCATTCAAAGTCCATGGCAGTCGTATTCCAACTGAGCCTTACTATTGCTCAAGCTGCTGGTTAAACTTGGTACCATTCATGTGGTACAGAAGAGCGTGTACAAGGTGCAGTTGGGAAAGCAGGATGTTTCAGCTAATTATTCCCTACTTAAAAGGGAAAAGCTCTTCTTAATCAGCTCATTCCATGCCATGTAATGGGAATTGACAATGCGTAAATTACTCTGCAGGTTTATGATGCATGTACTATTATATGCAGAGTTTTAAATCTCAATGTTTTAAATCTTAAGTTCAGAGAAATGCATTTCATCATTTTTTTTCATTTTTGGTAAGATTCATCTGCAAACAGAGAACAAGGAGCCAAGAAAAAGGGAAAATTCAGTGTGCATTATTACACATTTATTTTTCTATATCTGATAAGATGTTAAATGACAATGATCCACTGTGTCATAGAATAAAAATACAGAAAAGATTGGTTATCTGAATCTGACTTTGCATAAATCCACAAACTCATGCTTTTTTTGCAAGAATATCAGTTGGGAAACTGTGCCAAACCTATCTATGGTTAATAGTTTTGTTTTTAACTTAGAACAAAACAAGAAAACTGAAATAAATCCTTTATAAAGAATAAAGTTGAGATTGTCTTCTTTCCATGAGACTCCATGGCTTGTTAATATTTTAGACTTGACTTACACCATCCTGGGCATGGTGACAACTTGCATTTTGCATTTCTGAGTGTAGGGTAGCATTAAAGCACTTCAACTTTGAAGTTAGAGGGCATGAAATGCAATACTGTCCATCTGTGACTTTGGGTAAGTTATATGAACTAGTTAATCTGCCTTCCTATATCTAAAATTGAATACATTTCCATTGAGATTTTATATACAATATTCTTAATACAGTATCTGGCATGAACTGTCAATAATAGTTAATACATGTTAGTGATATAATTACAGATATATATTCTGGATCCAATATATTAAAACTCCTATCCTCTCACGATACCACAATGCCTGAAAGCTTTTCATTTTACTTACTGCCTTCAACATATATTGGGTTCAAACTTCTCTCATAGCTAATTTTCTCTACTATCTGAGATCTAGCCCATCAAAATTTTTAGTGTGTCAAACCTGATTTTCTAATGAGCTTGCATTTTCTAACAAGGGAAAAGTAGAAATTATGTCAAAGACCATTCGCTCCCACTTTGTTGGATAGAATTCTGACACATCATCGTCACCATCATCAGTCATTGTCATCATCTTAGTACAATAACTGAAATTTCAAAGCCTTACTTAGAACACCATTAGTCTTTAGATAAATATTACTTTCTTGTTTCTAGATTATCAAAGTAGCTGTAAGTTTAATTTCAAATATTTAGCATATTTTTGACTTTTCTCTTAATGTTGCACAAAATTTTACAACATTTTTCTATATTAAAACATGGTATAGGATTTTGAGGCCTTAAAATTATAAAATTTTAAGTTACACAACTATCTTGGTAAAATAATTGAGATGGAGATTATGAGGTTGTTTAGCAATTTTACAAACATCTTAAGATTTAAAACCTTATGAAATGCGTGCAAAAAAAAAGCTTTGTAATCCAATCTCTAGGTGTATAGTATTTAAGGATAAGACAATTTGTGGTAATGATTTTCAAGGAAATTTTTGATTTGTTATATTGTGTATAAAATCAAATGTGCACAAAAGTTTTATGTAATTAGAATGAAGTAAATTAATTGATCTCTGTATCATTTTCTAGTTAGACTGGTTTTTTAATAAAGAAGATAAAATGAGATGGCTTTACATAAGATAGTAGATTGTTTTGTAATTTTGCTCATCTTTGAATTTTTAAGCATCCAGCATGACTTAAAGTAATTCAGAACATTTTTTGCTGTGGGTCCTTAAATCAGATTTAATAATATTTTTAAAGTTTCTTCATACCAAAAAAGTATATTATACACAAATAATTTCAAAATCATAAAAATTGTGTTTATGTTTCACTTCTAATTCATAATTTTAAGCAGCTTTTGGGATCTATTATTCAATTTCAGAGTAAGCCTACTTTCACCCACCAACTAATTTAGAAGAGTATTCCCCTGCATTGTACCATGGTGAAGGAAAGCATTCAACTGCATGAAGTTTTTCTCATTTTAAATTTATAGCCTTATTATTCAAGTAATTTTATAAACAGCGGCATAGATATTCAAATCTCAGTTTCTGGAATATGAATCTTGAATATAAATCCAGGCTCGGGCAATGATTAACTGGGATTCTTTGGAAAAGTTGCTTAATTTTTGTGTATCACAGTTCCAAGCATTGTAAACTGAAAATTATAGTTATAATTCTTGTAAAGAAAGACTTAAAACTGTCTTTGCAGAGTATACTGTCATTTACATATAAAATTTGGAGAAATAAAGCACTCCTTTATTATGTGATTATGAAGACTGCACAATACAAGGTAAACACACTTCATAAAATCACTTACTTTCTTATACACTAACAAGAAATGGAGTGGAATTCTAAATTAAAATTAAATTGTAATACTCTTCACACATTATGAAAAAGAATGAAATACTTGGCCATAAATTTAGTATAGATTCATATATATATATCTCCAGCAAACTCTGAGAACTAAGTGTAGAGATATTCCATGTTCATGGATTGCAAGACACGTTGTCAAGGTAGCAGTTTTTCCCAATGTGATCAATAGATTCAACTCAACCCTGATGCAAATCCACCAGTGAATCATTTTATGAGTATAAACAAGTGATTCTGACGTTTATATGGAGACAACAACAATAGAGAGGTATAGGATGAGGTTAAGAGATAGAAACTATTTTGCTTTCAGTCTTCCCATAAAGCTGCAGTTGTCAAGAGAGTGTAGTGAGAGTAGAGAACTCACTCATGGCACATGACTAGAAGCCAAACTAGATCCCGAGGAATGGCATCTTTGGTTTTTAGGAGGTGTCAGGCTATAAGGCCCCAACTAGCTTCAAGCCTGGAGGTTTCGGCCTATGGAGTAGCTGCCACTACAGATGCACAACAGCACAAGCAGGTTCTTGACCTGGCGGGCAAGGCGGTACAATGAAGCAAAGACAATCTCTTCAACCAGTGGGGCTGACAACAACACATGGAAATCAATACAGAAAAATCAGTCTAGACAGGTCTCCCATGCTTCACTAGAATTAACCCAAAGTGGACCACAGGCTTAATGTAAGACACAGAACTATATATCTCATAGGTGATGCATAGGAGAAAAACAGACATGATCTTGGGTATGGTGATGATTTTTTAGATGCAACACTAAAGACACAATCAATGAAACAAATTGATAAGCTAGTCTTTGTTAAGGTTAAAAAATAACTGCTGTGTGAATGATGATGGAAAATAGAAAAGAAAAAATTCAGAGGGAACATTGGCAAACTGTCTGAACAGAAATTTTCAATCTATGCTCCCTTTTTCTCAGAAATTTCAACTAGCAATATTCACATATCAGAACACATTTTTGAAAAACTCGATACTTGGAAAGAATCCTAGGATACCCACACGGTCCACAGAACAAATGAAAACTAAACTGGAAGGTAAGAACATTCTCACCAGCACTGTGTGCTGTAACGCTTTCTCCCACACATCAGTGTAATGCCAGATGGAGAGGATTTCCTTGAACCCATGGTTTGTATCAGAGAAATAGAAAAAAAATACAGTCATGCAGCTTCACTAGGTTTTCAAGGTGCTCCTTAGGAAGCCCACTTCAACTTTATCTCATGAAAAGTGCTGGGTATAAGGCACAACTAGATCACCTCAGCTAGAGAAAAAAAAAAGATACAAATGCCATAGGAATCAAAACACGTTCTTTGTAGTACTTCTCTATTCCTGCAACTGTGTTGCCAGATTGAGAATATTAGCCAGTTCCACAGCACAACAACAGACTGAGCTGACTGTCTTCAGAAGCATCTGAGTTAAATGTAAGATATCTTGGGTCCTAACCTCTCTAGTCTCCATAACCAGCTTTAGAGCCCACCTCCAAAATCCAACTCAAAAAAGGAGAGATACTCCTCTTCCCATTCCAGAGATGCATACGTGTTAGGCTAACTCCAGTTAGGCTATTAAAAATCAACTCAACTCAGCAAAAAGTCATTCTTGACTCTACCTTGATAGGGAACTAAGCTAGACTAGTTAAACATAAAAGAGAAAAAACTCAAATATATAAAATCTTAAAAGAGTAGGAATTACATCTGACTCTTCAGAAGTACAAAAGCTCATAAGTAGGAAAAGTTATATACCAGCAAATTGTCTAATCTAGAAGAAAAGATAACACTTCTACACCCACACAACTTGCTAAGACTGATAAAGAAACACAAAATCTGAGTAGGCCAATAATGTCTAAGGAGATTGAATTAAGGATAAAATTGCCAACAAAAAAAAAAATTCCCAGGAACTGACTTATTCACTGCTTAATTCTTGTAGACATTTAGAGAACTAATCCTAGTCCTTCTCAAACCACTCAAACAAATAAGAGAGGTGGAAATTCTTCCATAATCTTTTTATGAAGCCAGCACCATCCTGATACAAGAGCCATACAAAGATATTAGAAGAAAAGGAAATTATAGAGCATAATCTAGATAAACATCCATGGAAAATCTTCAACAAAACACTAACAAACTGAATTCAAACATAAATCAAAATTATCATTCACTTTTATCAAATGGGATTATTCCCAGGATGCTAAAAAGGTTCAACATACACAAATTCATAAATGAAATAAACCACATTAATAAAATAAAGGACAAAAGCCTAATGGATATTTCCTTAGATGCAGAGAAGTGTTTGAAAAAATTTAACATTTGTTCATGATATATATATATATATATATATATATATATATATATTTTAAAAACACGATACTTGGAAAGAATCCTAGTGTTCTCACATGGTCCACAGAACAAATGAAAACTAAACTGGGTGGTAAGAACATTCTCACCAGCACTATATATATATATATATATATATATATATATATATATATACATATATATTTCTTTTTTTTTTTTTGCCTTCTTGAGTCAAGGTCTTGCTATGCAGTTCAGGCTGGCTTTGAGCTCACTTTGTAGAGCAGGCTGGTCTCGAATTTAAAACAATCCTCCTGGGAAACATTGTAGAAGCCGGTGTCAGCTTGCCTGGAACCTCCCTCGTGGGCCCGCCCTGCCACTGGGAACATCAAGGAATCCCAAGTCAGGGATAAGCTTCCTGGAACCTCCCATGGGGCCGCCCTGCCACCAGGAACACCAGAAGACCTCAGCAGGCTCCAGTCAGTGTGAAAAAACTTGTAACCTTGCTCCCAGGTGGCGAACCTTGGACTGCAGCGGATTAATTGTGTCAGTGTGGTGAGTACACCCCTAAAATAGAAGTGTACAGTGGATAAACAGGGCCAGTAGTAAAACCTCCTCCAACTAACTGTAAGACCTTGGTGTGTCTGAAAAGAGTGTGTGTGATCCCCTCCTACACATAGAAAACACCAGGCAGAGTGAAAATGACAAAACAAAAAAAGCAAAATGCAGTCTCAAACATATAGTTCACCAAAAGCAAGTACAGGAGACATTGAAATAGAGGACCCCGAAAGTAACACACCGGGAATCTCTGAAAAGACAGCCAGGGAAATAAAACAGCTGCATCAGGCTATAGAGGAAATCAAATTAGAAGTACTCTCCCATGTAAAGATAGAAGTAACAACTTTAGTAAAGGAGTTGTCAAATACAGCTAAAGAAGAACTAGAGAAAAAAGTACATGAGCATGGGAAACTGATTGAAACTTTGAATGAACAATATAGAAAACAAGCAGAATTCATGAAACAAACTCAAAGAGACATCCAAGAAACAAAAACTCTATTGAAAGCATGCAAAACCGTGTAAAGGAAGCTGAGGATAGGATTTCAGACCTTGAGGACAGGATCACAGTTAGTGATCAGGATTAAAAGTCAAAGGATGGAAAAGAATATTCCATGGAACAGGAACCCAGAAAAAAGCAGGGGTAGCTATTCTATTTGCAGGCAACATGAACTTCAAACCTAGAATGATTAAAAAAGATAGAGAATGTCACTACATACTCATTAGTGGAAAAATTCAAGAGGAAGAACTAACAATTATAAATATATATGCACCAAATACAGGAGCACCCAACAATATAAGACAGATACTAATAGACATGAAAAACTAAACACACAAGAACACAATTATAATAGGAGATTAACAGCCCATTGTCACAAAGAGGTAGATCAACTAGACAAAAAGTGAGCAAAGAAATAACAGAACTGAATCATACCTGTGAGCAATTGGACTTGGCAGATGTTTACAGAGTGTTCCACCCAGCCACATCAGAATACACATTTTTCTCAGCTGCACATGGTACATTCTCCAAAATTAGACCATATATTATTCCATAAAACATTCCTAAGTAAATGCCTAAGTATAGCAATAAATTGTCATGTCAAGAAAACAGAACGAGCACAAATAAACAGTCTAATGTTTCATCTCAAGCTTCTAGAAAAAGAAGAGCAAGCTAAACCCAGAGCTCATAGAAGAGAGGAAATTGTAAAGATTAGAGCAGAAATCAATGCAATTGAAACTAAAAAAACAATACAAAGAATTAATGAATTGAAAAGTTGTTTTTTTGAGAGAATAAAAAAAATTGACTAACCCCTAGCTAACCTTATCAAGAAAAAGAAAGAAAGAACCCAAATTCACACAATAAGAACTGAAAAGGGAGAAATTACTCCAGATCCCATGGAAATTCAAAAGATCATGAATACCTGGTTGGAAAATCTCTACTCACATAGAGTGGAAAACACAGAGGAAATGGACAGATGTCTAGAAACATATGAAGTACCAAAGCTCAACCAAGAAGATATAGCAATTTTGAACAACCCAATATCAGCTATTGAAATTGAAAATGTAATTAAAAACTTAGCAACAAAGAAAAGCCCAGGTCCGGATGGATTCACAGCTGAATTCTACAAGAAATTTAGAGAAGATTTGATGCCAGTACTCCTTAAACTCTTCAATGAAATTGAGAAAAAAGCAATCCTCCCTAAATCATTCCTGGAGGCAAGTATTACTCTGACACCAAAACCAGAGAATGATCCAACCAAAAAGGAGAACAAAAGACCAATCTCACTAATGAACATTGATGGAAAGATTCTCGATAAAATACTGGCAAATAGGATGCAGCAAATCATCAAGAAGATTATACATCATGACCAAATGGGGCTCATTCCAAGAATGCAGGGATGGTTTAACATATGCAAATCAATCAATGCAATACATCACATCAACAGAGCCAAAAACAAAAACCACATGGTCATCTCAATAGATGCAGAAAAAGCTTTTGACAAAGTCCAACACATGTTCATGATAAAAACCCTTCAGAAACTTGGAATAAACGGTGACTACCTCAACCTTATAAAGGCCATCTATGACAAACCAACAACCAACATTATACTAAATGGAGAAAAACTGAAAGCTTTCACTTTAAAATCAGGAACAAGTCAAGGATGTCCACTATCACCACTCCTTTTCAATATAGTTCTGAAACACTAGCCAGGGCAATCAGACAAGAGAGAGAAATAACAAGAATAAAGATAGGAAAGGAAGAAGTTAAATTATTACTATTTGCACATGACATGATACTTTATATAGAAGACCCTAAAATCTCCATTAAAAGACTACTAGAGGTAATAAACAAGTTCAGCAGTGTAGGTGGATACAAAGTCAATGCTCAAAAATCAATATCATTCCTGTACACAAAAACTCATTGAGAGAGAAATTATGCAAATATCGGCCTTTACAATAACATCTAAAAAAATGAAATATTTAGAAATCAACCTAACTAAAAATGTAAAAGACCTATATGCTGAAAATTATACAGTGCTGAAAAAGGAGATTGAAGAAGATATTAGAAAATGGAAGGATATTCCTTACTCTTGGTTAGGAAGAACCAACATTGTGAAAATGGCCATACTCCCAAAACTGTTGTACAGATTTAACACAATCCCATTCAAAATACCATTGATAGACCTCACAGATCTAGAGAAAACACTCCTAAAATTCATTTGGAAACAGAAGAAACCTAGAATAGCAAAGGCAATTCTAGGCAACAAAAGCAAGGCAGGAGGCATCTCAATTCCTGACTTGAAAGAGTACTATAAAGCCACAATGATAAAATCAGCATGTTACTGGGAAAGAAATAGACCTGAGGATCAATGGAACAGATTAGAAGATGCAAGCACAACTACAAAGACACTCAGCCACCTGATATTTGACAAAGGGGCTAAATATGTCCACTGAAAGAAGGATAGTCTCTTTAATAAATGGTGTTGGAAAAATTGGCTCTCCAAATGCCAAAGAATGAAACTAGATCCATGCCTATCACCATGCAAAAACTAAAGTCTAAATGGATCAAAGACCTAAATATTAAAACAGAAACACTAAATCTACTGGGAGACAAGGTAGGTAGAAGTCTTGGAGACATAGGGGTAGGCAGAGAATTCATGAACAAAATGCAAACTGCATGGGAAACACTTTAAAGAATCAATGATTGGGATCTCATATTATTGAAAAGTTTCTGCACTTCAGAGGAAATCACCAACAGAGTGAAAAGAAAACCCACCAAGTGAGAAAAAATTTTAGCCAGCAACCCCTCAGACAAAGGACTTACATCCAGAACATATAAAGAATTGAAAAACATCAATCTCCCCAAATTCAAAGACCCTCTCCAAAAATGGGCATCTGAGATGAACACACAGTTCTCAGAGAAAGATATACAAATGGCAAATAAATACGTGAAGAAATGTTCACCATCACTGGTCATTTGAGAAATGCAAATTAAAACAACATTGAGATTCCGCCTCACTCTGGAAAGAATAGCTGCCATCAAGAAATCAACTGGTAAAAAATGTTGGCGAGGCTGCAGGGAAAAGGGAACACTGCTCCACTGTTGGTGGGACTGTAGACTGTTGCAAACATTATGGAAATCCATATGGAGAATTCTCAGAAGACTAGGATTGGAAGCCCCATTCAATCCAGCTATTCCCCTCCTGGGTATTTTCCCCGAAGAACTGAAAAGTTCATAACACAGTGATATATGTGCATCATGTTCATAGCAGCACATTTTGTGATAGCTAAATCTTGGAAACAACCAAGATGCCCAGGTACTGCAGAGTGGATGAAAAAGATGTGGCATTTTTATACAATGGAATATTACTCAGCTATCAAAAAGGATGATCTTGAGGCCTTCATAGGTAAATGGAAACAACTTGAGACTATCCTTATTAGTGAAATAAATAAGAACCATATTTATAAATATCATATTGTGTCTCTAGTGTAAAAAGTACATAAGAATTACAAGTGTAATAAAACCAAAATGTGTAATTGTTATTGTAAAAAAGAGAGGAAAAGAAAGTGCTCTAAGGGATATAACTGCATGTATGTTTGAGTGTGTAAGATAGATGACCATATTGCTGAATCTTTGCTGGATCTTTGAGCAGAACTGTTTGCAGTCTCACTGTTTGAATGTCTACTGTGCATTCTTTAACTTTGTAACTTGAACAACTACATCCAAGATGATAATATGTAATTTATAAACTACTGATTTCTTAGTGGGTTTTTTCTTTTTTTACATTTCTTTCTTTCTTTTTCTCTCTTTCTTTTCAAATTCTGTATTGTTGCTACCCTTTTTTCTGTTTTGCTTTTTTCCTTCTCTTTAAATATAATTTTAAAAATGTATATTTGCTATTGTAAAAAAGAGGGAATAGTGAATGCTATAAAACATATAACTATATGTATATTTAAGTATGTAGGATTAATGTCTATATTTCTAAGTTCTTGTTGGATTGTTGAACAGATGTTTGCAGTCTCATTGCTTGAGTGTCCACTTTATGTGCTTTAATTTTGTAACTTGAGCAACTATTTCTCAAAGAACAATATGTAATTTATCAACTAGTGATTTCTTAATGTTTATCTTTTTTTTGAAATTCTGTAATATTTCTATCCTTTGTCTGTTTTTTTCTCTTTAAAAAACAAACAAACAAACAAACACACAAAAACAACCCTTCTGCTTCAACCACTTGAATACTGGGATTGAGGCATGTACCACCATACCTGGCTCTCATTAATAGGTATTTTGAAAGTGAATAGGGTATATATTAACAGTGTTAATCTCAAAAAACAAAAAGTTGAAATAGACCTGAACACAATAAAAGATGCATAGGAGAAGCACATAGCTAACATTATGACTAATGGTGAGAAACCGAAAGCCTTTCCTCTTAAGATTTGAAATACAGTAAGAATGCCTACTCTTACCACATCTGTTCAATAGAGTTTTGGAAATTCTTGCCAAAGGAATGAGGTGAAATAAATAAATAAATAAATAAATCTATGTAAGAATAAGTGAAATTTTTGTTACTTGCTAACAACATAATCTCATGTGAAGAATTTTTTTTTTCTCTACTGGAGAAATTTTTTTTTATTAGAATAAAAAAAGAAGTTAACTAAAGATGCACAATCCAAAATGAACACATGAATTTCAGTAGAATTTCTATATACTAACAAGGAAATATGTGCATAATCACATTTAAAATGCTATAGAAATTTAAACTATATAGGACCAACTTAACTAATGAGGTAATAAATCTGCAGTTTTTAGTTACAACATACAGTACTGATGAAAGAAACGGAAGATACAAATATATAGAAAGCTATCCCATGGTCAGAAAAAATTAATATGATAAGATGTGCATAGTAACAAATATGATGTTACATATTGAATGAAATTTGCATCCAAATATCAATATCATTTTTTAGAAATGGAAAAAACAATCTTAAAATTTTTATGGAACCACAACAAAATCCAAATAGTCAAGGCAGTCATGAGAAGAAAGAACAAAGCTGAAGATATTATATTATCTGATTTCAAACTCTACTTTAAAAGTATAATTAAATAGCATAGTAATTGCAAAAACAAAACAGAACAAAAAACAAAAGACTTCCCTATCAATAAACAAATGAGACACTCTAGAAATCAATGTATACATGTATAGTCAATGGATTTTTTTCAAAAGGGGGAATAAAACACAACAGGAGAATTCTTCTCAATGAATGTTATTGGAAAAAGTGGGTATCCACACATAAAAAAGCTCAAAATTCGATGCTACATTTCACACTATCTATAATATAGATTCAAAATACATAAAAGGCTTTAAAAATAATTTGGGAAACTGAGGCAACAGAAGCAAACAGCAAGATTTCCCATGTTCAGACTGCATTGAGTGACTTCCTGATGTAAGTGCTGAGGAACTTTCTATATATGAGCAGGCTCTCCATCCTATATAAGGCTGGGAGACTGGAGCCCTCTAGCCTTCTCAAGATAGTACTCTTATCATACTACCTTAAATTTACTGCATTATCCTCTAGGATTATAGTGTGTTGTATATCTACTGTTTTGGCTTGTTTCTAGATGTCTATGCAAAGCCTCGGGTGGTCAGAGGTGGGCTTTTTTGGGAGTGGCTGGGTCTAGAGTATGCAATGCCACAATTAAATGCCACAATTAAATCAGCCTGCTGATTGATTTGGCTTAGTTCTGGATACGAGTGCTACCCACCTTAAGGGCAGAAGTTAGGAAGCCTAGACACAGTATAAGAGGGCCGGGAAGAAGCTGCTGCTGTCCCTTGTTGACTGCTGCCTTCTGCCTGCCATGAACTGTTTCTCTGTGATGGCCTCTGCTGGTTCACCTGGCCTTGGAGCCAGCCAGCTACGAACTGGAGCTGCTAAGGACGGAGAGATAAATAAACTTTGGGAGTGTTCAATATTTTGTTTCCACAGTGAGAAAAGTAACAGAGGCATCCATCATTTTGGAAAAAAACAGTCCTGAGCCTTTCTCCTTTGGCCCACCACTTCTTTGATGAACTTAGCATCCAACACTTAAGTTTTCCATGATGTTGCCTCAATTTCTCATCTCCCATCCTCCAACCAAACTCAACCTGTCACGTCTGAGGCTCAGCACAGCTCGTTTTACTTGTGTCACCAAGTACATTTGTTTTGGTAAATTCAATAGTCAAGTTTCTGTTATTTTTCTTCTTTTTCTGTTACTAACACTTGACCCACTTGGGTGTGTTCTGTTTAATCCATTTTCTTTATTTAGATTCTTAAATCTCATATTCTCCTGATCCCTTTCAGTCTCCAACTGGAAAGTGTCCTCGGTCTCAACACCTTTGGTTGGTTCTCCTTTTGTAGCCTATTTGGAGTAAGCACATCCTTGTTTTTGTTTCATATTTATATTCTTTTTCAAGTGATTTTTATCCAATGCTGAGGCCTCAGTAGTCATTATTCACACACAGACCTATATCATTTATACTTCTAATATTGAATTCTTTCAAGGCTTTTGGATTTATATATCTAATGTCTGCTAGATAATTCTACTGTTCAAATTCAGATTTAAAATATAACTCAATCTACAAAATCTAATTCTCCCCAAAACTTAGTTTCATATTGTGATCACATGATATTATGTGTTAATGTGAAATGCACGTGATTTCTAATGAACAAAGTGTGTGCTATGTATCTCATATCGTCTTTCTGATTCCCCTCTTTCTACTCAGCCCCTTTCTTCTTTTCTTTCTTTACCTCCTTCCTTACACTAAGGACTCTACTTGCAATAAATGATAACTGGTACTTGTCAGCAGTTAAAATGATTCTTTTGCTTGATTGGGGGAAAAGAGAAGCATTTTTTATTTCAGGTTGTCTCTTATATCACTTGGACTCATTTTACAACCTCATGAATCTTGAATTTTGAATTTTGAATCTCCAACAGTAAAGTTCAATTAAAAAGTGAAATAATAGGTAGAAAAAAAGAGATAAAGTAACTCAGAATGCTTATATCCTCTGTGGCAGATAATTCTTTAATACTTTGCAAAAGCTAATTAAAACTCTTAAGTATAATACTCAGTGAGGTCTTGCACACATATGTTAATGTTTTGTACAGAGAATAGTCCAGTAAATCAGATTGAAGAACTACCTTTAATTGATTAAGAGGTCAAGAACAATGATATCACACTCGTACTTTCTAGTAATTTACTTAACTCTAGAAGTTTCTTAATAATATTACTTATCTCACCTCGACATAATGGACTCTATCAATTATGAGTTTTGGTTTCTCTGAAATCAAGGACTGAAATCTTTTATTCTAATAGTTTCCTGTTTTAAGTGTTTCATAATGTTAGCTCTTACATTTAGATCTGTGATACATTGTGGCTTAATTTTTGTGTGTAATGTGAAGTAGGGGTCCAATCATACTGTTTTAGAAGTATGCATCCAGTTGTCCCTGAATGATTTGTTGAAAGGACTATTCTATTCCTATTGCACAGTTTTGGAACTCTTGTTAAAAGTTAATTGGCCCCATTGTCTCTGGGATGGAGGTGCCTGTGAGAAGAGTGTGAGTCTGTGATCTGCGCCTCCTTCATTGTCCCTGGAAGGGACAGTGTAAGGACACATAGCTTTGGTGGGTGAACTCACCAGAACCCCAAGACCCAGGACAAAAGCTGGGCTCAGCACATGGATGCATACATGCCCTTTGAGGGTGGAGTAATCAGAGTGACAGGCAATGTGGAAACATCTGAAGCAACAGCAAGGAGCCAGAAGTTAGATTCTGGAGACCTCCACCAACAGAAGACCAGTTCCAGACCCTACATTCAGAGGCCAAGACGGGTTCCAAAACCAGGAAATTTCTGGTATCTAACATGGACACTCTCACAGAACTATAAACCCCAGAGGTATTTTACTACTTTTATTCTCCTTTGTTTGTCTGATTGTCTGTCCCTTTCTTGTCTGGTTGGATGTCATCTTGCTTTGTTTTCTATTTTGTGGCTATTTTTGTATTTGGGATCCCCACCCCCACCCCGCTCTTTCTCTGGTTTCCTTTCTCTTTCTTCTTTTTTCTTTTTTATTCTCTTTCTCTTTATTCTATTTTGTTCACTGTTTAGGTTTATTTTTCCTTTTATTCTATTGTTTCTTTTTCTCCTCTACTACTCCTTGAATTTAAAATTTCAAGTGAGTAATCATTGTTTCTGCCCTTTTGCAATCTATTTTATTCTTCCCCCTCCTGTGTCCCCCAGTTTTCCAAAACAAGGTGATCATCCTTTTACTTCTCACCTTGTCTCTCCTGTATCTGACCTCATTCATCACATTAGTTTGTACCCTACCCATTTTAAGCCCACTGCTCCCACAGAAGTGCAAAATTACTGCACTAAGGGGAAAGTCACTGCAGACAAGTACATGGTATATGTTTGATTTTGTTATAGAGTTTTAGAGTTTGGGTCTGTGGATGGAGGTAGCAGGTTAGTGATTACCATAGTTTGTCAGTAGTTAACCTGTATTTGAAACTATTGCTATTTCTAACTGTACTACTTTAGTAAGAGTGTTGTACATGTTGTAAACAGTTTTCTCCCCTATATGATAACACTCTGATTGTATGGGATCAAAATCAACATCACAGTCCAATACCAAAGAATTGTGAGCTGAAGCAAATAGTAATTTTGCATCCTTTACAAATTGGAAAGTAAGTTATTGGGGTAGCTATAAAGAACCATCTACATTTAGAGGACATCCCAGAAGAACAGATGTCTTCTTGAGAACCTCAATGCTGGTGATAAAGCTATATGTCACAAGACATCAACAAGCATCAACATAGAAAATAAAACAAAACAAAGAAAATAGAAAATGATAAAATATAGAAGCAAAATGCAACCTCAGACCACCCGCCCACCCAGGCTAAGAACAGAACTCAATGAGATAGATGAAATTGGATGTCAAACATTGGAACTTCCTGAAATAATAGCAACAGAAGTGAAAAAAGCAAATGGAAAAAGGCTGTAGAGAAAATAATCTCTCAAGTACAAAAAGAAATGTTGCTAGAAATCAAAGACATTAGAGAAGACACAGAGGAAAGAAGAGATGAATTTAGAAAAATGATGGGGAAAAAATGACCAAAATGGGAAAGAAATGCAGTCCATGAAATGGATTGAAACAGAAATCCAGGACATTAAAACATTAATTGAAAGTATGTGCAACAGATTGAATGAAGGAGGGGACAGAATTTCAGATCTTGAAGACAGGAATACAATTAGTGATCATGAAAATAAAGATATCTTAAAAATAGCAAGAGACCATGAAAAATTAATCCAACACCTGTAAGATAAAGAAGAAAAAAAAACATAGTAAGACAAACTCAAAGCCCATTACAGTGAGAAAACTATAAAGATCAGAGCTGAAATTAACCAGTGGAGACCAAGAAAATAATATAAAGAATTAATAAATTGAAGAGTTGTTTCTTTGAAAGAATAAATAAAATTGATAAACCCTTAGCCAACATTATAAAAAAATGGAAAGAAGAGGCTCAAATTCATGCATGAAAAGGGTGAAATCACTACAGAGCCTGTGAAAATTCAGAAGATCATCAATATATACTTCAACATTCTTTACTCTTATAGGATGGAAAATACTGGAAGAAATGGACACTATTCCGGGTAAGTATGAACTTCCAAGGCTGAACCAAGAAGATTGAAAAATTCCAAATAATCCAATATCCGTTAATGAGATTGAATGCTAATTAAAAACTTACCAACAAAGAAAAACCCAGTTCCTGGCAGAATCACTGCTGAATTCTACAAGATATTTATAGAAGTATAGGAGTATTTAAAGCCAATATTCCTAAAACTCTTTAATGAAATTGAAAGTGAAGCAATACTTCCTAACTCATTCCTGTGGGCAAGTATTACTCTGATACCAAAATTAGAGAAATATCCGAACAAGAGAACTACAGGATATTCTTCCCAATAAACATAGCTGCAAAAATCCTCAATAACATACTAGTGAACAGAATATAGAAAATCATCAAGAAGATTATACCCCATGACCACATGGGATTAATCCCAGGAATGAAGTGATGGTTCAACATATACAAATCAATAAATGTATTATATAATATCAAGAGAGCCCAAAACAAAAATCATATGATCATCTCAAAAGATGCAGAAAAAGCTTTTGATAAAGGTTGACACTCAATCATGATAAAAGTCCTATGGAAAATTCCAACGGATTTTATCTCAGTCTTATAAGAAACATCTGTGACAAACCAACAGCCAGCATCATACTAAACTGACAAAAACTGCAAGCTTTCACTCTAAAATTAGGAACACAACAAGGAGATCCATTATCATAACTCCTATTCAATATAGTTCTGGAAAATTAGAGAAATTAGAGAGACCATATCCTTCACAATTGCACCCAAAAAATGAAATACTTATGAGTCAATCTAACAAAGGAAGTAAAGATTTATATATTGAAAATTATAGTTTTCTGAAAAAGAAGATAAAGGAGGATATCAGAAAGAAGAAAGATATCCCTTGTTCATAGATAGGAAGAACCAACATACTGAAAAGTCCATAATCCTAAAATTGTTAATAGATTTAATGAAATCTTGGTAAAAAATCATTAACATATCACAGATATAGAAAAAAATTTATACAATTCATCTGAAACTAGAAGAGACCTAGAATACAAAAAGAATCCTGGGCAACAAAAGTAAGGTAAAAGACATCACAATCCCTGACTTGAATTTATATTACAAAGCTATTGTGATAAAATCAGCATGGCATTGGCAAAAAACATACCTGATGACAAGCGGAACAGATTAGAAGATTCAGACTCAACTCCAGACACACTTAACCAACCTTAAATTTGACAAGGGGACCAATCTACATGCCAAAGACTAAAACTAGACCCATGTCTCTCACCATGTACTAAGCTAAAGTCAAAATGGATCAAAGATCTAAATATTAAATAGAAACACTAAAATTACTAGAAAAGAAAGTAGGTAAAAATCTTGAAGATATAGAGGTATGCAGAGGCTAAAAAAACCTCAAATCACATGGAAAGCAGTTTAAATAATCAATGATTGATACCATATCTTGTTAAAAAAAACTTTTGAATATCAAAATAAATCATCAACAGAGTGAAAAGATAATCTACAGAGTGAAAAACAATTTTAGCCAGCTGCCCCTCAGACACAGTTATATTTTCTATATCTATAATATATAAAGAATTGAGAAGATAAGACCACCAAATTCTAACACCCAATCCAAAAATGGGCAGCTGAGATGAACAAGCAATTCGCAGATGAAGAAGTACAAATAGCAAATAAACATGTGAAAGAATGTTCAATATCATTAGTCATTCAAGAGATGCAAATTAAAACAACACTGAGATTTCATCTCATCCCAGTAAGAATTATTATCATCAAGAAATCAACCAATAACTAATGTTGGAGAGGGTATTGGGACAAAGGAGTATATCTCCACTGTTGGTGGAAATGTAGACTGATGCAGTCACTATGGAAATCTGTATGGAGAGTCCTAAAATAAGTAGGAATAAAGGTCCAGTTTGACCCAGGAGTTTTCCTTCTGGGTATTTTCCCAGAAAATTGAAAACACCGTACCACACTGATAAATGTGCACCCATGTTTATAGCAGGACAATTTGTAATAGCTAAATTTTAGAAACAACCCAAATGCCCATCACTTGAGAATTGGTATTTTTATACAATGGAGTACTACTTAGTTATAAAGAAGAATAAACTTGAGATATTTATAGGAAAATTGATGCAACTTGAGACCATGCTCCTAAATGAAATAAAATACTCACATGTGTAAACATTTTGTTATCTCCCTGGTGTAAGAAGCTGGAAAAGTAAATGAGATTCAAAATGTACAGTAGACATTACAAAATGGGAAGAAACTGTTCAAAAGGAAAGACAAACTGGGATGGGGGAAGGAGAAAAGAAGGAAGGGAAAAGGAAAAATAAGTAAATACACAAAATATTTAAGATAGTTGTACTACTAATTGCTTTAGTTCATTAAAAAACAGTTTGTACTTATATAGTTGATCAAATTTTATACCTGTATTTTATAATATGAGCAACTACTTTGCAGATAATAATACAGAATGTACTAACAATTGTTATTCTCCTACAATCCTAATTTGAAATTTTGTACAGTTTTTTTTTCTTGCAAATAAAAAAAATCAATTGACTGTAAAAAGTTGGTAAGATTTTGACGCCCTCAGTTCTATTAGTGTCTTTTTCATGCATTTGGAAAAGGGTTCACACACTCAATGCCAATACTTTCAGAACCCGTCATTTCTGCATGAAATCCAAGACTGATCTGACTTCCTTACCACAGAGAGCAGTCTGCCTCCTTTCTGGCCTGAACTTGAACTTCTCAGGGGTCCTCTGTATAGCCGGCTCCATTTCTGTGAGTATCTCTCACCTAGTGACTATGGAAGTGTGACCCGGGAACTCTGAGGTGAAGTCGTTTTCAAGTTGCTGCATCTCAGATTCAGACATTCACTCCCTCCCTGAGATGGCTCTGATTAACACTGTTTCCACATATAAAGGCTGTGGTGCTGGATTCCTTCTATAGCATCGCCCTCAGTTTGGAAGGAGTCACCTCAACAATACCCCCCACTGTTCAGAACAGTCCTGAAGGAGTCCACACAACAAGCCTGGTCCCCATTTCTTCCTGTAGCAGTTGGCTGAGGGAGCGATCTCATGCTTGTGGGGCCGACTCAGTCCTGAAGCAGGACAGGGAGCTTCCCGACTTCTCTGTTTATGCCTCTGCACTGTGAGCCATTTCTTTAGCTGCTCCGCAGCTTCCAGTCTTCCTATTACTTCCTTCCTCTTTCCTGGAGAGCTCCTTTTTTTCTTTTTCGGGTTGTTATTTTCCAGGTGTCTGGATTCCAATGTCAGAGAGGCTGAAGCTTGCAGCTCATCACTCCTCTGCCATTTTCCCCGTGGATTTTCATACAATTTGTTTATTCTTCTTTTCCTATTTTGTTTTGCAGAAGTTCAAGTGTAATGTTTTAATTCCTTTAATCTTTTTTCCATTAATTTCTTAAGTAGTTTTAATGGACTTATTCTGGTAACCGCTTGAGAAGAGTTTTAGTTCTTTTTGTGTCATTGCTTATCTCTGCTCTGGCCCTCTTTCCCTGCAGTGGTGCTAATGTTGAAAGATGAAGGAATAGATGTGTCTGACAGGCCCCAGGGTCCATGTGTCTGCATTCATGTATTCAGCTGCTCAAAGCAAACATGCTAACATGGGGAGCTGGGTTGGTGTTGTGTAGTGAAGACCACATTCAGGAGCCTTTTAGTTTGCTCCCATTTTTCATGGTTATGTGACTTGAGTCTAAATCAAAACCTGCTCTGGTCTTTAGTCCTATACAACTAATTTTCCTGTATCCAACAGAACTTACTAGGTGCATCAAGCAATCTAAATACCTTTTGTTTTCCCTGTTCTATTTGTAAAGCACTGACAAATTAATGAAAGGTTTAATCTTTTCTTAAAATAATGATCTTCATAGCTCTGAGGATGCAGAAATGAAGAAAACAAAAGTGCCCTACAAAGATTAGTAGGGAACACAAAATAATGAATAATGTAATAGGATCTTAAATGGGATTATGTCAGACAGTTGAAATGATAGGTAACTTATCTGACAAATCATCATCCTCAGTGTGTTCCTGCAGCCTCATTAGAACATCCCAGTACAGCTCCTGCCTGGCTTTCTTATATATTTAGATCACATTAAAGGACAAAGTAATAACGGGCCAAGGCTTAAAGCTATAAATAGTATAACATGCTGTACTCATATGTACACACAAGACAAAGAATACTGGATTGATATCATCAAAGGAACAAAAGCCAATAATTTTTCCATTAAAAACATTGCTTTAGCTCCCAAAAAAGAATCTTAAGCACCCAGAAAATTCGACCAAATATTCAAAAAGAAACAATATTTTAAATAATTAAGGGAATTTGTTCAGGTCCATGCTAAATCAGAAACAAAACTATAAAGGGTTAGTACTCATTACCTTAGCAGAATCTAAAACAGAGTGTCAATATCATGGCATAAAATGCTTTCTGAAATATTTATATGCACAATAATATTTTTGAAAATAAGTATCACCTAGTTATGCCAAAGTTCTCTGCTAGACATGTTAAGTGCTAAGCAGAACCAAACTGGAAAGTCATAAAATTTACATAGAAAAACACAATCAGAATAGAATTCAGTTGAAGGTCAAAGATCTCAAATTGTATTTGCTTGACTCTGTCTAAATTGGAATATCTAAGCATAATTCATAAAGCAAAAATTCATTCTCCTTGAAAACTGCTAGGTCATCCAATTCCATGCTGCTGTACTTTCTCTGATTCCTAAAGTAGACAGGCACAGATGTCCAGATGACAGAGACTTGGGAGAGTGATTCATCCAAGATGTAGGACAACTTTCTTGGGAGCTATGTTTGAGGGCCAGCATTACAGGCTTTTCTTTAGAACTAACTTGCTACACACAGAAAAATAAAATGTATTTGCATTTCTCTCAGTTATGCCTTACATTTGTTGCCCAGAGTGAGTCTTCAAGAGCAGACTTGTCATGTTCAATTGAGACTAATAATATGAGTATCTTTTTGCAGTGAAGTAACTATTTTTCTTCTGTGGGCCAGGGACTGGTTCAGATTTTCTAGAATCCTCATGATCCAGAACTTGTTAATGCCATTTGTGGTAATATTGTTGATGAGTTAGCTAAAAATTAAAATATCTGTAAATCTATGTTTATAATTGTCATGTTTTAAACAAATTTCTTATAATGAATGTATTTACAATGAATTCAAATGAATTTTATCTCAAAAATTTTGCTAAATTAGAGCTATCTTAATTTTTTAATTTCCTCAAGAAATTTGGCCTCAAATGTTCACTGGAGTATTTATTATATCTCATCATTACTATACCAATGAACTCCTGATCAAAGAATCAAAAAATGAGGGTCTATGTCTATGTATGTGTTATCTATCAAATCTCCAAGGCAGGATTTGTGATAGAGATTTGACCTTAAACAACTGACTTCTAACATAAGCAGGGCAAGCAACATGAATATTTAAATACTTAGGATTTTTGTTGAACTTCTAGGGACAGCATTGTACTAGAAAGATGGACATGAAGTAGGTGAGAGCAAAACAGACTGTGAACAACATGTACTGAAGTCCATAAGGAGGATATGCAAATCTTTTGTTGGTCTGTGCCTATTCTGATGATCTAGGTGGCTTGCACTGTGGTGTGTACCACACTCCTTAGTCAGATGTGTAGAAGCTGAAGGAGCCAACCAGATGGAAAAAGTACCTGACAGCCGTCTCATTTGGCTAACAAGGTGGCTGGCTAGCTCTATAGCAAGTACATCCGCGCAAAAGTGACCAATGTTACACTGACTCTCCATGTGTAAATATGGCTGCTGCCTTACTGTCACCTACCAGATCTTGAATTGCTTCTAAGAAATTCTTATCTGTCGCCACACTAGCAGATAATTCTGTAAAATATTCATACAGATAAGCAAAATTTACACAGTAAGAAACCATTAAATGGGACAAGAAAGTTTGGGCTCAAATGTTGCATGAGCAGTTTAGTTCCACTTACATGTCACTGTTTAGTTCTTTTTTTAATACATGGACCAAGTATTTAACCACCTTTAAAAGTTGGGTTTAGCAGTCCTCCATGAGGGGATCATGCGGTTCTTGCCACAAAAGCAAAGAGCTTTGAAAAGCAATTTCTAAGATTGAAAAAAAAAATATCACACATCCTTTAGAAACCATATTACTGTTTTCAGTGGTGGATTGTACAGTCAAGGATTTCAATCAAGGATTGTTTTGGGTTAGGTGATCTACCTAAGATAGTATCTTAGAATTAAAATTGAGAAAGAGAAAATTACGTATTGGGTAGTCATTGTATTGCATTAAACAATACTAAAAATTTAGTATATTCAAAATTAGAGATATATTCAAGATTAGAGATAGAATGAAACATGTAGTTTTAAAACATTATTTGTGTGGCATGTATACTAGATTTTTAAAAGCATATGAAACATTAAATGATAGATTATGAAATCTGATTTTGCTAAAACAACAATAGAAGATTACATACAGCATAACCGAGGTGGTACAATTTTTCATTTATCTCTAAATAATGCTTAATAACTTTTGAACTACAGGACTAAAATATGCCAGAATCCCAAACCATGACCTCTACTCCTGTTCACTGGGTGTAGACTTTCTTCAGACCTCTATGTGCCTGAGCAAATTTAAATAGGCTGCTTCCTAGGAATGCTGCTTGACTGAAGACCTCAGTCTACTTCACCATTATTTGAAAGTTTCTGCATTAGAGTTCACTAGAAGAACAGAATCATTATAAAATCCATGTGTAATTATACTAAGGATTTCTTAGGTAGGGTTACAGGATTAAAAGAAGAGGGGTTCCAATGACCATTTGAGGAATCAGAGTGAAAGAATCCAAAGTGGCTATCTGCACACCAGTGAGCCAGAGCGTACAACAGCAGAGTTTGAATGTTTGGCAGCTAGCGCAGGTTCACTGATGTGAGTTTGGATTGGAAAGCAAGAGTCTGTGCTGGAAGCATAAAGGAAATGGAGTCCAACATCTGAAGGCAGTAGGGAACCAGAGTTTCTCCAATGGAAAAGAGAAAACTTCTTTTTTCTCTTTTTATTCGGTCCAGGTAGTCAGCCTGTTCATGGGCACCATTCATCTCTGAAGGGAATATCACCTCCTAGGTTTGTAGATTGCCTGGCAGTCATTCACAGACACACCTAAATCTTCATCCTTCTAGATGGTTCTGGCTTCATTCAATTTGATGTGTCACAATTAACGATCCCAATTTCTCCTTGCTTAGTTCTAAGTAAGATTTTCTATGTCTTGTGTTTTCCTTATTTGGTGAAGAAATGCCTCCAATACATCCTTAATATATGGTATATAGAACTTCAATTTCCTATATTGTGAAATATTCTATATTATATTTTTATATTAGATTTGTAATGTCAGAATGTAAGAGTCAAGGTTAGTAATATCTCCCAAGCTTGGAATTAAAATTGTTTCTGGTTTTTTAGCTTCTAATGTTGATGCTGATGCTAATGTATTTCTTATTTTTAAAAATACTTAACCTGTCACTTCATGTTTTCTGAAGTGTTTATTTTTTATTTCTGATGCTCTGAAATACTTATGTCTTAAGCATCTTTATTTGTTCATTGTTCTAAATGATTTCTAGGTTTCTTCCTACCTATACACCAACCTATTTTGTTTTGGGGAAATTTCATTAAGTTTTTCTTTCTGTCTTATTTGTCCTCCCCTCTCCAGAATAATGTATAGTTTTGAACCTCATGTACCAGTCCTATAATGTTATAAAAATTTCCTCTATTTTTGTGTTTTTGTTCAAATTTTGGGAAGATTTCTTTGAGTTGATCTAGCTACTCCTATGTTGAATATTTTTAATTTTGCTGTTTTTTTTTTTGTTTCTGCACACTCTTTTTGTACTCCAATTTTTCTCTTTAGTTTTTGTTTTCTTGTTTCCCATTCTTCTTTCATGGATGCAATACCTTCTTCCTTTGAAAAATATTAATGACAAAGATTTATTTTGGACATCTTAGTCTGTGTCCTGATGTTTTCTGCTTTTCCTGACAATATTTGGTATGTGATATTTTGCTTCATTTTCTAGCACTGATATTTAAGGCCATATTGGTCATTTTTCCCTTTCTTGGGACAAAGAAGCTTCATATTAATTTAGGAATGAAACATTTTGTCATGCTCTTAATTATAGAGTTATAAGTCTGCCTTCCTAATTCAGTCAGCCAAGATCTGTAACTCAGCACTGTATTCACTCTCCACAGGATTCTTCTTCTTTTTTCTTTCCTCAGTTTTACTGTGCCTGGTTATATAGAATTTTAGTGGGAGCTAAGGGTCAAACTTCATCAACTAACTGCAAAACAGATGTCAGGGTTTATAACTTCGTGATCATGATAGCTCCACTGCCAGGTAAATATAGGGTTTATAACTTTATCAACTGTACTAACATTAATCTTCACTGAATCATCGTGCCTCTTCTCAAAATTTGTTATGCTTTACCCCTTTTGTGCTCTGTGTTTCTCTTTGTCCTGTAATCATGTTAGTGGGGAAAAGATAAGAATGTTTGCTCTGTAATTGTTACCTAGAATTGTCCTGATGGAGTCTTTCTCACACTGCATGTTACAGAGTCTAAGAAAAAAACATAGCTATAAAGTTGAAGCACTTTACATTTATGTAATTCTAGGTACAGAAGATCATGGTGACTTCCAAATTTTTCTTCCTCTTTAATAGATAGCAAGATTGAGATTATTACTTTATTTTTATTGCTATAGAATATATATTGCTTGTGAAAGTTAAATTATACTGTGACATAATGTAAGGTTCAATGTTGTTTGAGGTTTGAAAGAACTAGGAGTCATAATCACAGTGAAGATCACCAAAACAGCCATCAGGGCTAGATGAAGGATGCTGTATTAATTCCTATTGTTAAGGAATAACAATTTTATCCAAATTTATCCAATAACAAATTTATCCAAAGTTCTTTATTCAAATGAGTAGTAAATATATGTTGTTTCTTCAGCTTCCATGGCCAGGAATTTAAGATTTAATTGGACATTGGTATCTGAGGGTTGAGTGTGAATTACAGTTAGATATTGACTGGAATTTCAATAAGGTAAAATGCTGAGTGTGACTGAATTGGTTTCCTTCTCCCCTCCCCTCCCCTCCCCTCCCCCTCCCCT
>PVLA01013636.1:0-35646 GCA_004027455.1 Hydrochoerus hydrochaeris
TTTTTGGTTTCATGTTTTTATAGGAATTTTTTTGTTTTGTCTTACTAAGTTTTGTTTTTCCACATAATACAGAAAGAATACAAATACATGTAGAGACTCATGTATGTGTAGCTGTTTACACTCTCACTGTTTGACTATCTACTTTGTATGCTTTATTTTTTAACTTGAACAACTATTTCTAAGAGGACAATATGTAATTTATCAAATAGTGATTTCTTATAGTTTATCTTTTTTCTGAAATTCTGTATTATCTCTACCCTTTACATGCTTTTTTTCTCTTTAAAAAAATTTAATACAAATGTGCAAAAAAAGAATAATTATCTGTGATCAATTTCAGACAAGACTTCAAGAGAAAATTACTGACCCCCAGATTACAGCATAAGAGAGGAGGCTCAAGCCTATAGAGGTGTAGTAATGATGGCAGCCTTGGAGGATTCTATGGAGAAATGGACCAGTAGAGTGGAGCGCTGGGTGCAGCAGCAGATTAACAATTCCAGTCCAAACATCCCAAGAAAAGGGTGAATGACTGGATGCTATTTTGGGGTGGGGCCAGCTGAATCCAGGACCTGAAGCAATCATGAGTTGGCTTCATCTTGGAGCTGCCAGTGTCTGTGTGAGGCACAGCCCCGAGAGATGCCCAGGATCAGAAAGCTGAGGTCAAACTGGCAAGAACACCCAGTGTTGTGGGCTGAAAAATTCAAGTCACAGCCAGACAACCAGAGACCAAAATCAGTCTGAATTGCTGTGGAGTTGAATTGCCATCCCATCTTAATCCTGCTGCTGGATTCATGTAATATCAATCTGGGCTCAGTCCACCACCTTTGTCTCCTAATGATACCAGAAACATGCCCTGAAGGGAACACTGTGACAAAACTGTAACATCAAAAGACAATCACAGGCTTCAAATCACAGAGAAATCTCTCACTTTTTAAAAAGTATATGTTCTTGTTTTCTCACAAGTGTGAACATTGTTTTTAGTTTTTTGTTTTGTGTTTATTTCTTCCTTGTTTCCCTCATTTATTCTTCATCAGTCTCCAAATGCTTAATCTTCCCTTCTTGTTCACCTTGTTTCAAATCACTTTTTCTTCTAACTCTCTACTTCTCTCTGTTCTTTTTAAATCTTTCCCCTAGATGGTAAAAACACTCAATGCAGGGGATATTTGCTGTATGTCACTTCTTGGTTAGTTTTAGATTTTATTATATATCTATCAGTTTTGATCTTCTAATTAAAAGTGGCAAATTAATAGTTACCACAGTTTGTCAGGCAATGCTTGATGCTATTGTTCTTGCTGATTGTACTACTTTAGCCAAGGTGAAACAGTTCAAATCAGTTGTTTTCCCTTGTATGTCAAAACCAAGATTTTCTGACAGTCATAAACAGAATACTATTCTCTAGTACCAAAGAACCAGGGCTAGGCAAAATAGGAAAAACTTCTCATCCCAAAAATTGAAGAGGTAGGATCCCAATAAATTGTTATTTCAATAAATTGAAGAGGTAGGATCTTGCCACAGACTCAAAAATCAAAAGCCAGCTACAACTAGAGAATATCTTTGAAAAGTAATCATTTCCTAAGGAGTTCTCAATACCAGTAATTACCTTAGCAATTACCTTAGCTTGTTACCTTAGAAACAAAGCTAAGCAATTTATAGGCATCAAGATAGAAAATAAACTTTATTTTATTTTATTTATTTATTTTTATTTACAGAAAAAAATGAAACAGAAAGAGGGTAGAAATAATACAAAAATTCCAAACAAAAACAAAAACAAAACAAAAAAACCAGTAAGAAATCACTAGTTGATAATTACATATTTTCCTCTTAGAAATAGTTTTTCAAGTTACAAAAGTAAAGCATACAAAGTATACATTTAAGCAATGAGACTGCATTCAGTTCTGTTCATCTATCCAACAAAAACTTAGTAATATGGTTATCAATCCTACACACTTAAACATACATGTACTTATATCCTTTAGAATATTTTCTTTTCCTCTCTTTTTGTTACAATAAGTATAATCAATTCTTGTAAGCTGTTTAGAAGTTCTACACATGTATAAGTTTCTGCATGTATAACTAACCTGTCTGTATTAGAGGGAAAAACAAATCAAAACAAGTCAACAATACAAATTCCTGGAGAAAGATGAAATGAAAAGGACATAAAACTACCATCCTAGGTGATCTACAGTATGTCTCTTGTTATTTTCAATAAAATTATCTGTATCATCAAGCATAGTATAACTAAGCTTAGCAGTACATAGCACTATTAATAAAAACCAAACATTGGAGACATTATAGAACTTCAAAGGAAGTTAATTATCAAACCAGAATGGGTATCCTATTGAATCTTGTCATCTTCAGAGTAGTTGCCTCTACTCTCAGGCTTGATACTCTCAAGCATACCAGATTTGAATAAAATCAGTCAAGACAAAACAGCAATATAGCCAATCTTCTCTGCCTCATCTCTGCTATGCTATTTTTCTGTCATTGCTCTTTACTTTTCTCCTTCATTCCACTGTCTGCCCCTTTCATTGCAGCCTTTCTACCAGTGTTCCTGGAATCCTGGTGATTTTCTTCTCTCTGTCTAGAATGTCCATCAGTATTCTTTGCAGGGTTGGATTGGTGGTCACAAACTCCCCCAGTTCTTCTTTGTCGTGGAAATATCTTGTCTCTCCATTAATTTTGAGAGACAGTTTTGCAGGGTACATCATTCTGGGTTGGAGGTTATTTTCTTTCAAGGCTTGGAATATTTCACTCCAAGGTCTTCTTGATTTGATGGTTTGCATTGAGAAGTCTGCTGTGATTTTGATGAGTTTTCCTTTATAGGTAATCTGTTTTTTTTCCTCTGACCACGTTTAACATTCTGTTCTTGTGATGGATTTCTGGGATCCTGATTATTATATGTCTGGGTGTAGATCTGTTTTGGTTGTAGCTGTATGCCTCATATATCTGAACATCACTTCTGTTTCCTATGCTTGGGAAGTTTTCCTTAATTATTTCTTTGAACAGCCTTTTTATTTCATTTGTATTTGTCCCTGCTTCTTTGTTCACATTTTTTATTCTTAAGTTATAAATCCTCTTGTTGTCTTCTAGCCTTTGTATCATTACTTCCTGGTTCCTTGTTATTTTTAACAGATCCTTCCTTTTGTGATCATTCATTGCAAATCTATCTTCCAGTTTTGAAAGTCTGTCTTTAGTTTCTGTCAAGAAGTTTTGCCTGTTTTCAATGGAGTTTTTAATTTCCTGATACTCTCCTTGGATCTGTTTTATGTATTCTAGATTTTGTTTATATTCTTCATCAAAGGTTTCTCTCCTTTTTCTGGGATCCTCCATTCTTCCATTTGCGTCTTCTTGAGGAGTGTCCAGCATTTCTTTTCTTAATCTGCTTATATCTTGCTTCACTTGAGTTAGCATTTCAGATTTAAATTCATCAATGAGGTCATAGAAGTATTTCTTTATTTCTGATAAGTCCGTGTCTGATATTGCATGTTTGCTACCCTCAATTTCCTCTGTATTTGCCTCTTCTAGACTTATTTTCCCTGGGTCGGTGGTTGGAGGCTTTTTGTTGTTTCTCTGTCTTGTCATGCTTCTGGTTTCTTTCAGACAGGTGAATGGTGGAGGTTCAGTACCTTTTCTTATTGCTTATAGTTTTTCTGCAATGTACTAGCTAGGGAAGTGCTGCCTTTTCCTGTTTGTTGTTAATCTGTGAGGTGCACAAAGGGGTGGCAATGTGGGCTGGCCCCTCCCCTCTAAGACAATCAACCAGTGAGTGTTTTCAGTATGTTTATGTGTTCCCTGCAGATGTCACAGGTTTGGACAGTCTTATCCCTGGGTATTGGGTCCCAACCAGGGGTATGGCTCCACCCAAGCAGATCTCACCAATCCACTTTGGGCCAGGAGCCACCAACTGACGCCACCTCAGTTGTTGATTCAAGCCTGTCCTGCCCAAATCCAATATATCGTCTAGCCATTCATCCCACTCTGGGGAATTCAGTTCCCAGCACTCACCAAAGTCCATGCAGTTCAGTTCACCATTTCCACTCCTCGTTGCAGTGCCCCCTCCCACCAAGGGTCTCAAGCTCACCAACTCCCGCTCTTAGCAGGGCCACGACCTTGGCTCGATCCTGAGTTGCCTGACTCTAAGAGGTGCACTGTATAGCAATGGGAGCATGCCCGGCTCCAGCCCTCTATCCACTTTTCTGTTTCTTTTTTTCTTTTTCCTCAGTTTCTTCCTGGGTTGTAAGAATTCCTCTCCTTTCATCTGGTTTTCTCCATGGTGTTAGATTCTAGCATCTGAGTTGTTTTTCTCAGAGAGACTCTCTACCATGCTATCAGTTGGCCATCTTGGATCTCTAGAAAATAAATTTTAAAACATAGAAAATGAGAAGACACCAAAGGCATGACACAACCCCAAACTTCCAGCTCACTCAAGGCAAACAAACCTAGGGGTTGGTAAGGTGGAGCAAATCAACCTTAACTCTGAAAAAGTAACAGTGGAAATAACAAAGTACATGATCCTAGAAAAAAATAAATCAGAAATAATTTCTCAGATGACTAAAGAGATGATGTACATGTAGGACATGGTTAGTAACTCTAAGGTGGATACCGATTTAAAAAATAGAGATGCTTAGGAAAACGATAGAAATCATAAGTACCCAATACAGTAATGAACTGGAATCATGAAACAGATTCAATAACATATGCAGGAGATTAAAACTTCTATTGAAACTATATGTAGCAGAATCAACCAATATGAGGACAAGATATCAGATCTAGAAGACAGGTTTGTGGTTAGTCATCATGAAAAGGAAAACATTTTAAAAATAGCAAAGTACCATTAAAAATCAATCCAAAACTGCTAGATGATTCAAACAATAACACAGGACTGATCAAAATCAATGAAAAATCAGGAGATAGATAAAACAACATAAAGAAACCTTTTTAGAAGTAATACCAGAAAACTTCCCAAACATAAAAAATGAATTTGACATACAGATAAATAAAGTGAATGGAATTGCATTTAGCCATGATTTTAAAAAAAATACCCACACCAAAGAATATAACAGTCAAAATTCCAGAAATTCAACACAAAAAAATATTTAAAACTATTAGAGAGAAAAGAAACACAGTATGTGTAGAGGAAAGACTATAAGAATCACAGCAGACTTCTCAACACAAACTCTCAAGTAAGGGAGAACTTGGAGTGAAGTATTTCAAGCTCCGAAAGAAAACAGCCTTCAAGCCAGACTGATGTATCCTACAAAAATCTTGCAAATTTGATAGAGAAATAAGATGCTTCCATGAAAAAGAACACCTAAAGAAATGCATAACCGCAAAACCATCACTGCAAAATATTTTCAAGGATGCTTTACATACAACTGATGAAGACCATCATAGATACACAGATTGACTAGACAAAAAAAAAATACCAGAACTAAACTGAATCTTTGAACAAATGAAATTAGTAGATAACTACAAAGTGTTCTATCTCACAAAATCAGAATATTCATTCTGCTCAGCTGTGCACAGAACTCCCTCTAAAGTAGACCACATACTAGCTCCTAGAATATAGTTAAGCAAATGAGAAAGAACTGAAATTATCCTATGCATATTATTGAGCCACAGTGAAATGAAATTGGAAATCCATAGCAAAAGAAACCACAAAATTACACAAACATATGGAAATTAAATAACACCCTCTGGAAAAATCAATGGGTTGTGGATTGAACTAAAGAAGAAATAAGTTTTTACAATTAAATGATAACTCCAATACAACACACTAGGGCTTAGGGATGAAATGAAAACTGTACTAATATGAAAATTTATAGTGGTAAATTCCCATATCAGAAAAACAGAGCAAGCTCAAATAACCTGGTGTTGAACCTTGAACTACTCAGAAAAAAAAGAGCAACTCAAATCTCATGCAAGGAGGAAATTATCAGAGCAGAAAATAATGTAGTTATCACTAAGAAAACAATACAAAGAATCAATGAATTCAAAAGCTGGTTCTTTGGAAGATTAAATAAAATAGATCATTAGCCAACCATATCAAAAAAAGGAAAGAAAGGACTCAAATCCATGTAAGTAGAAATGAAAAGGACAAAATTACAGTGGATCCTGCAGAAATCTAGAAGATCATCAATACTTTAATCTCTCATCAATACCTCTTATAAAATGAAAAATACTGAAGAAATGGACAGACTTTTAGATACATATGAATTATTAAAGGTGAACCAAGAAGATAAAAAAATCTAAAATTGAAGATGTACTTATAAACCTGATAAAAAAGAAACACCCAGAACTGGATGGATTCACTGCTGAATTCTATAAGAAATTTAGAGAAGATCTAATGTCATTACTTGTCAAAGTCTTTGATGAAATTGAAAGGGAAGTAATATTACTAATCTTATTTCTGGAAGCAGCATTACTCTGATACCAAAATTAGAAAAGGATCCAACCAAAGAAACAATTATAGGCTACTCTCTCTAGTGAACATAGATGCAATAATATTAAACATAATGCTGGCAAACAGTGCAGAAAATTATCAAGATTATACACCATGGACTGTGTAGGGTTCATCCCAGGGATGTAGGGATGATTTGACATATGCAAATCAATAAGTGTAATGCCACATTAACAGAACCATAGACAAAACCCTCACAATTATCTCAATAGATACAGAAAAATCATTTGACAAAATTCAATACCCATTCATGATAAAAGCCCTTCAGAAAATTGGGATAGATGGTTTTTATCTGAATCTGATAAATGCCCTCTTTAATAAAGCAACAACAATATTACACTAAATAGTAAAAAATGGAAAGCTTTCACTCTAAAATCAGGAACAAGTTAAGGATGTCCACTGTCACCATTCCTATTTCATATAGTTCTGTAAACATTAGTCAAAGTGATTAGACAAGAGAAAGGAATAAAAGGAAGAAAGATGGGAAAGGAAGGGCTTACATTATCATTATTTGCAGGTGACACTGAACACCACATTGAAGACCCTATAAACTCCATCAGAAGACTTCTATATTGAATAACTGAATTCAGTAACATACTTGGATACAAAGTTAATCCTGGAAAATCAGTAGCATTCCTGAACACAAATAACAAACACATGAGAGAGAAATTAGGTAAACCACATGCTTCACAATAGCATCAAAAACAAAATGAAATACTTAGAAATCCATCTAATGCAGGTGGTAAAAGAACTTTACATTGAAAACTGCAGTATTATGAAAAAGATGACTGAAGAAGAGATCAGAAAATGGAAAGATGTCTTTTGTTCTTCATAGGAAGAACCAATACAGTGAAAATGGCAATACTTCCAAAATTGTTATACAGATTTAATGCAATCCCAATCAATATACCAATATACCTCAAAGAATTAGAGAAAACAACCCTAAAATTCATTTGGAATCAGAAGATATCTAACATAGCAAAAGCACTTTTGAGCAACAAAGCCAAGGTAGGACATCACAATTCCTGACTTGAAATTGTACTAAAGAGCTAGTGTGATAAAACAGCATAGTATAAACATGGGTACTCATATATTGGTGTGGTTTGATGCCTTTAATTCTTTTGGGAATATATCAAGACATTTCTAGGTAAATAAGTGCAAAGTGAGACCACATTCTTAAGTAAAGTAAATAAGACACACATATTTAAATATCAGATTGTTTTTCTGGCATGCAAAACCAAATGGGTAAAGTAGAACCAAAATGTGCAATAGATTTTGAGAAGCAGGAAAAAAATGTTTAAAAGTGAAGGAGAACAAAGAAGGATGGAGGTAGAAAGGAAGGACAATAAAAAAGGAAAAAGAGAATACCAAAAATGGAATCAAGATTTTGCAAAAAAAAAAGGGGAAGAAGGGTAAAAGGCAAAAGAAAGGATTGGGGATAAAAGAACATTCAAGATATATTGCATACAGGTACAGATTTCCTATGATGAGTGTGATCATTATGCACATCTAGAGTGTACCAATAAAATTAATTTTAAAAATAAATATAGAAGGACAAAATTAGAGAAGACAAAGAAGGGCGCTAGATATTGATAAAGGAAATAATCCATCAAGATGATGTAACTATTGTAAACATATGTACCATAAGAGGTACATCGATTCTATAAACCAGATATTATTGGAAATAAATGGACAGCTAGTTTCCAATACAATAATAGGGCGATAAGAATACCTTACTCTCACCAAAAGACACAGCAGTTAGACAGAAATCAACCAAGAAATATCACAGTTAAAGTATACCACAAATCAATTGTATTTAAAGACATCTATAGAACATTTCATCCAACTGCTGCAGGGTACACATTCCTTTCGACAGTTCATGAAAATTTTTTCAAAGCAGAATTTTAGGCTGTAAAGTATATCTATTTTGTTTTGTTTGAGATAGGGTCTTGCTTAGTAGTACAAGTTGGCCTCAAACTCACAACGATCCTCTTACCTCAGCCTCCTGAATTCTGGGACTACAGGCCTGTGTTTAATCAAATCTTAAAATACACACACACACACATACACACACACACACTTGACATAATCTCTTTTATCTTACTAATTCTTAATGGCATGAATCTACGAATGAATAGTAACAAACTATACAAACACATAGTGAATGAACAATTCACTTTTGAATGATCAGTAGATAATTGAAGAAATCAGGAGGAATAAATTTCTAGAATCAAGTGAAAATGGAAATACAACATACCAGAAGCTGTGGGGTACAGAAAAGGCAGTTTTAAGATGGAAGTTTGTCCTTATGAGTATATATATTAAAAAATCAGAGAAATCTCAAACCAGTTATATAATGATGTATCTCAAAGTCTTAAACAAGCATAGCCCTAATACCAACAGAAGGAAAAAAATAATAAAAATCAGAGCTAAAATTAATGAAAGAGACTTACACAACAATAAAGTAGATCAATGAAATAATTGTTTCAAAATATGAGATTGAGAAATATTTGGCCAAACTAACCAAAAGAAAGAAGAATTAAAATAATAAAATTAGAGACAAAAAAGGGAATAATAGTACTGGAATACAGAAGAACATTAGGGACAATTTTCAAAACATATTCCAATAAATTGAAAAATATAGAAGAAATCGATAAATTTCTAAACACAAATTCACAACTGATTATATACATTTCCTAAGTGAGTCACTATGAGACTGAAGCCCTCCCGCCTCACACACACAAAGTTGCTACTTACTGCATCTCTAAAACCCAGACTGTGGTTCTAAAAACCCTTCCTATTCTTGGAGGAAAGGCTAATTCCAGCACTCTGGGCAGGAAAAAGTTTATCAAGTGTGACTGGGTATTCTGTTATTCTGAAAAGCAAATTATCAAGGGTAAAGGGAGTGATATCATAACACATACATAAGTAGTAACTCCAAGTGGCCTCTTCAGTGGTCACAGATGGAAAAAACTCAGTAATGATGAAAAATGACTATCATCAATAAAAGTATATTATCCATGGCCTCTTAATTATATCAAAATCAGACATTAAAATGCAATGAGTAAAGTTTTCCTGAGTCATTGGGGGAGACAGCCAACTTGTTATTCTGAAAATTGGCAATTAAAGGAAAATATATAAATATTTTCCTCATTCCTCTTACAGAGAAAACAAGTAGTCCTAACAAATTAAGGAAGTTCCTCCTTTGCAAAATCATAATTAGTGTATGCAGAAGAAATAACAGAATTAAGAAATCATGACTTTCAAAACTAATTGAAAGGCTGATGGTGTAGCTCAGTGGTAGATCACTTCCCTAGCATGTGTAAGACACTGAGTACAATCTCCAGTACTATGAGACAAAACAAACCCACTTTTTCTGTTTTAACATTTCTTTTGAATAAATAATAAAGGCAGATGGTAAATGAATGAAAACGTTTTTAAAAAGGTTAACTGACACCTATCCGATGTATATAGTAGGCTGTACCCTCAAATCCAGTGATCAAACCTAGCTTTTACTAATGGCAATACATTATGTCAGCACAGTGTGAAGACTATAGCAGGTAACATTGTACTGTATACTGAAAATTTGCTATGCAGAGAGGGTAGATTTTATGCACTACCCCAAAAGATAAATGTGTAAAGTCAATTGCTATGTTAATTGCCATGACTGTGATAATCACTTCAATATTATCATGCATATTAAAACATAAATATACCTTAAATATATACAATAAGAATTAAATTATAAAATAAATAAAATCCCTAACAATGAATTTTCAACTACAACTCAAATACATGTCCAGATACATCACAGTCTTTCCTGCCTCTGTACCTCCTCTACTCAGTTCCCCCGATTAGGACATGCTGCTATATAATTGCTCCCAACTGTCAAACTCTTTCTTATCCTTACAAATTTAGTTTGAATTTTATTTCTTTTGCAAAGCTTTCTCTGTCTCTCATAAAAAGAATACCGTTTTCACAGTATTTTGGTTTTACTTCCAATATTTGTCACTTTCTTGAAGAGAAATCATATACAATCTTTTTATCTAGCTACTTCAAAGTTTACATTATTATAAACTATAGTCACTCTTTTATGCAATAAAATACCAGAATTTATTTGTCTTAGCCAACCATCTGTATGAAACTTTGTTCCTATAATTATGCGATTTGTATTGCTTCTTCTTTCTATACCTCAAGACAATAATAAACTAAGTGATCATGAATATAGACACATGAAAACAAAAGCACTCACAGAGTGGGGGAAAAAAATAAATTTTACATAGCTACAGGAACCAGTTAAGAACTCACAAGTACTCTCCCAACGACCCAGGTAAGAAGCTCATTGTATCGGATGAATAGCTAAAATCAGGGAGAGTTTCCCACTTCTATCACTACTCTTGCCTTCATTCAGTAGGAAAAAAGGAGGAGGAAAGATATCAAATCAAAGTAGAAAGACAATGTCTCTACCAAGGGTAAGAGAAAAAGAAAAAAGGGAAAAAGTACAAAAGAATGGTGTAGCAAGTAAAAGTGGGGCAGCCTCCCTTCTTAACACAGACAGGCTGGTTTTGGGTTTGACATGGCATGAAGATAAAATATTTTCCTAAGAACCAACATGTAACTGCAGAGAAAGAGAATGATGTGGAAAACACCTCCATATAGCTTATATTTCTTTACTTTGTTTTATGTGTGACACTGGGTAGGAAGTGTATCAATATTCTACAGGAATTCAAAATATGCAAGACATCAATAAGATCCGAAATTATTCTGGAAACTTTTGGAAGTGAAGGGTCCTGACCTGGGAACTATCAAGTTTGGATTGGCACAGGATCGAGCCATCTCAAATGGGCAGCTTGATGAGTCGGTATTCACGGTCATTGGATTAATTGTCTTGAAGTATAGAAAGAAGAAGCAATAGAAATCATGCAATCAACGGGAACAAAGTTTCATATGGATAGTTGGACAAATAAATTCTGGTGTTTCATTGCATAGCACAGTGACTATAGTTTATAACAATGTAAAGTCAGAAAATTTTCTCCTTTAAATTCTGTGTATATCTTTACTCTGTTTCTTATACAATATGTATATTTTAATTTACAGGAAGAATGTTGTCATAATGATTTATCATTACTTTCTTCACTTAGTACTGTTTTTAAGATCACTCCATGTTATATGTGAATCTATTAAGTTGCTTCTAACTGCTGAGGAGGGTTTCCCAGTACATACTCACTACATTTTTCTAAAAATTACATAGAAATATATATGAAATTTATCTAATTCCCCACAACTACACACTCAATCAATTGAAATAAAATTATGTATGTGCTTCTTTACAGACTTTAGAAGTTCTCTGTGATATACCCATTTGGATTGCTGGACATAGGACCTACAAGTATACAGCTTAAAACAAAACAAAATACTGCACACTGCCTTCCAAATGAGTATATTAATCTGTATGCACATCGGCAGTTCAACAGTTATCCTAAAACCATGATATGTATTAGGCCAGGTTGAGTTTCAGCTAGCAACAATAAGACTATCGCTTTTGATAATGTATTAATGCAATTCATTGCATTTAGAGGCATGTTAAAGCATCATATGACTACTTTAATGAATAAGGAAAAGTCTTTCACAGTAATTCAACTTCTATTGATGAGGAAGGCATCTGAAAATTGTTCCTTAGAAGAGAATTTCCTCAATTTAACAGAGGGCAACAAATATCGTGCATCAAAGATCATATATTTAATCAGACATGGTAAAATATCAACATTAATAATGGAAACAGGACAATGGTGCCACATTGCTCCTTCTAATCAACTTTGTCCTAGTGTGTGATGATACAAAGCACCACAAAAATATAAAAACACAGTACTTGTGTGTCTATATATCTACCACAGGAATATATATATATATATATATATATATATATATATCTGTGAATCAGGAAAAGCTTTTGATAGTAATTCAGTTTCAATTTTTAAGACAAACACTTAGCAATGGGAAGGGGATGAAGAAATGGAGGGAGGGGAAGAGAAGGAGAGAGAAAAGGAAGGGACATAAAAAAATTACAGTGGGTTACATACATGTCCCAACTCTCCATGATAAATGTAATCCTTATGTAACGCAGACATATAGTAATTTTAAAACAAAACATGGCATACTTTTCAAAAGGAAACTACCTCAGACAATGGAAGATAATATATATATATATATATATATATATATATATATATATGTGTGTGTGTGTGTGTGTGTGTATTTATAGTATATATTTATAAATATAAATAATTTATAATTTCAAAATATAACAGACAAGTTTGCAATCTCCTTTTAAGGACAACTGAAATAACTGGCTATTTTATGTTTAATCTATTCAAAGCACTAGGGAGGTACCAAGACAATGAGGGTTTCAGACAACTATATTCCAGAGAAAAATAAGAAGAACAGAAACTAGGGGAATTAAAAGGAAAAGTAACATATTGAATATATTGATGCCCTGCTCTAGTAAACGAACCAGAAACATTTGACAATTCAGAATACTCACCGAAAGTAAAATGAGAGAAAAATGTGACTGAGAATTTGTTTCTAGCAGATTTAGACTTACAGAATACTAAAGGTAGTTCTTTACACAGAAGGAAATGTCCCAAATGGCAGTACAGAAATGTAGGAAAGAACGAAAAAAAACAGGGAAAATAAGAGAAGATGTCACACAAATAAGGATTGCACAAAATAGCAGTAGCATTATATAGTGTTTACAGTGTCAGTAAGAGTTCCTGTATCCTCTGCATATTAAAGTACATAAAATCAAGTCTTCACAAATTCAAAGATTTAAATTATGAGCATGAAATGAAAGGCGCAGTATTATTCCGAGTGGTTCTCTCCAAATGCATGTGGAGATGAAGAGTGATACAGTCCGACAGACTTCCAAATAGGCATCAAAGTTAAATATCTACTGACTCTAATGACTTAGTCACTCCACTCTTAGGCATTTACCCAAATGAAAAGAAAATGTATACTGAGAACTATTCTTGAGAATTCATAGGCATTCTATTGATAAAAACCACAACTGTGAAACAGTTCACATATTAATGAAATGATGAACAGATAAAAATGTGGAGACCAAGGCGGCGGGGCGGGGGCGAGGAGGGGTCCCCCATCCATCCTCCACCTTCCACCCCCAACCAGCGCCAGATCCCGCCCCGCCCCGCCCTCTCCACGCCCCGACCCGCCCTCTCCACGACCCGCCCTCTCCACCCCCAAGCCGGGTCTCCCCCCCCCCCCAGCACAGCCCGGGCGCCTCCAGCCTGTACCAAGTGGCGCGCGTCCCCGGGGCTGGGCCGTCGGTCGTGCGCTCCCACGCTCTGCCCCGCCCAGCTGGTCAGCACTTGCGTCGAGTTGATCGACCTGGATTGTGCCGTCCAGACCGGGTTTGCAAAACCGAGCAGCCGCATTCAAGGCAAAAATGAGGAACGGATGAAGATGAAGATGAGGGCCCCGGGGACACGCTAGTGGAGCCTGGCCCGGGTCCTGTGGGCGAGTCTTCCATTCCTGTGTCCCGTTTCCCTTCGGAGCACCAGTCTGGACCTTGGCCTCGGAGCAGACGTCTGCACTGAGGAGCAAGCCGGAGCGACCCTGTCTGCACCGTCTTCCCATGGACTGACTCCACGGTGCCCCCAAAGAATCAATAACAACTTTTGACCTTAGCAAGAGTTTTGAGGGAAGATGGAAAAGTCTTCCAAGAAAATGTTTTCAACCCTGCAGGCGACAGCAGACCTTTCAAGTTGCTTGACAAAAATAATGAAGTGTGATTGATTCAGAAAAACTCACCCTCGGAAGCAAATCAATGAGGAGGTGAAAGGAGGCTCACCTTTACATTACACAAATGTGCTTTCTTACAGTCTCAGTCTTTTGACCTTAGCAAGGGTTTTGAAGGAAGATGGAAAACTCTTCCATCATATAGGAACAGAAACTTCTGTTTAGGAAGTTTCTGTATAGGAAGTTTCTGTTCCTATATGCATGGAAACCACCCCTAGAGAAAGCAAGGTCTAGTGGGTCTTTTTCTCTGGCCCCACCAGGAACTGCAGTGATTTCCCATATGCCTTTTTAAATGCTTGAAGTTTCTCTTAGATACACAGATTCCAGAAACGGATTTGTAAACGGGTAAATCGGCCATCCCTGGTGGTCTTTATGTCTGCGAGAAACCAGGAACTATGGCATTATTTCCCCTTTTATTTGCTACATCATAATCACGCTACCTTCTTGTACTGCACCTGAATTTGTGTCAGGTAAATGCTATCCCTGTAGGTAGTATCGGTAAAAACATTAAAGATGAATCCTGTACAGAACTGTGAGGCCATAGCCCTGAGAGGTGAAAGTCAGCTGGACACAAAAACAATTGATCTTGTGTGATTAAAAGCTTAGTATATCCCCCAAATAGAGCACTGTTCAATAATGTAAAGAAGCAAAGTACTATACTGAAAAATGCGGCAACGCAGATGAATCCTCAAAACCATTACTCTGAGTCAAAAGACTGAGACTGTAAGAAAGTACATTTGTGTAACCCATTTATGACAAAAATACCTAGAAACACGAATCTAATCTACAGTAACCCAAACCAGACTTGTGATGGCCTGGGACCCGAAATGCAATAAGCAGAACAAGGTCAATTGGCTGGGAAATAGCACGGGGGCAGGGGTTCAGGGTAAAGGTAATATTTCTCATGTTGATTGTCATGGCTACAAAGTTGTGTGCCCTTGTCAACACTCACAAAACTGTACACTTAAAATCCTTGCATTTTTATTGCAAGGATTTGTAAATTTATTGCATTGTAAATTATGCCATAATAAAATTTCTTTTTAAAAGCCAAAGTAATTTACAAACAGTGCATTGGAAACACCCATACTAGGGAAGAATAATGATAAAAAAAGACAAAATCCTGAAGAGATGCTTACTAGGTAGATATAAACAGGCTGAACAGCTGCTGGCAGCAGGGGGAGAATCACAAAATGGAATGATTTAAATAAAAAACAACAGGCATTTCTTTCTCGTGTAAACGTCCATTTAGGTTTAGCCCCTTGAGGTCATCCAAGAAGCCAGCTATCTTGCAGGTATGATTTATATCTAGATGTCCCCCCAAAGCCTCATGCACCCATAGGTGGGATATTGGGGAAGTTATTGGATCATGGGGCATGATGATCATCGGATTAGTCTGCTGATATGTTTATAGCTAAATATGATGTTGGGAGGTGAAATTTGGTTGGAGGAGGTAGGTCACTATGGCCTGGAAGGTGTATCTCTCTCCCACCTCCCTTGGTCACCTTCTTTTTCTTCCTCACCATGTTCTGAGCTGTTTTTCCTCTGTGATACCCTTCTACCATGTCATCAAACTGCCCTACCTTGAAGCCAGTCAGTTGTGGACAGAAACCTCTACAAGCTATGAGGCAAAATAAACTTCTGTAGGTGTCGGGAACTGTCTCAGAGATGAGAAAATTGACTAAGAGACTTGAAACTCTGCTATTACTGTGTCTGTGGTCATTTGTTTTATTTAATTATTTACTTATTTTGGTATTGAGGATTGAATTCATGACCTTGCACTTTCCAGGAAGGCACTTGTGCCGCTGAGCTAAATCCCTTGTCCTCTATTTGTGGTTTTAAACTGGTATTGATGAAACTCCAAATGAGCCCATGTACAGAAGAGAGGACATCTGTGACTCTAAGGAAAAAAATTACATTTTTATTTTTGCTAGCTTCAAAATGAAGTTTACCAATCTCTTCAGTTTGAAAAGTGACATCAAATCACACTAGCTTTCATAGTACCTGGTAGCTTGGTGAAAACTTTGAAATCATAGATATTTTCATGTCACATGGCTATGAAAGACTCTTGAAACATCATTCATTTATATCATTGCTTTGAAATTATTGTAAGTGTAATATTTACCTGTGACATTTTGTTATTTTCTGTAGTAATAAAGGATTGCTGTATGACTATATAACAAGTTAGTTTATCTTAAAGTGCTTGCTTTAGCTCAATATAATTATTCTTGTTATCACTATGCATATTTTACTCTACATATTTGAGCACATTGGAAATGAGGTCTAAAGCCTTCATCAGGTGACCAAACAGGCCCATGTAACAAAAAAGTTTGGGAACCATTTGTTATGGTATATGTCATCATCCCTACGGCCAAAATGATGCTCCTGCCATATTTTGTTTGTAGCAGTTAAGTAGAAGAATGCATATCTGGAGAAGATAAGGTATATTTTGCCTCAATTTATATTCTATTTCAGAGAAGCAGCCCTATGGCCATGGCCAAACACCATAACATGGGCTTGGAAATGGACTGTAACTGGGCTCCCTCATGCTACGCTACCAGTTTCAATCACTAGAGATGGAGAGGATACAATTAGCAATCTCTACACAATCACATCACAGCTGAGGAAAATGAGATATGAGCCTATGAGACAAATGTGTCACAAGGTGATAGTGCCCAGGTTTCTGATTCCTAATACTATGTACAAAGTTAGGGAAGGAAGAAACAGAAGGACTTGATGGAGAGAAAATAATTGGACAAGTTGATTTTTGATTACTAAGGGCAGGGAGAACTGGTCAACCACCTGTCTTGGGAAAGGGCCTGTGTGCAGTCTTCTCTTAGTTCTACGGTGCAGGTATGTCCACAGTGGCCTGTTTCCATGGGAAAAGAGTATACACAATAGGCTGTTTTAAGGCAATATAAATTAGGTCAAACACATCTGCACGGGAGGATTTCTAGATGGAGAAACTCTGGGGTCATTTGGATATGCACGGCTCAAGCTCACTAGTAGAGCTGGGGTGAGACACTGGTTAGAAACACATGAGTTTATTGGCCATAAGACTAAGAATTGTGACCTGCATTTATTTTTGGTTTAGACAAGGGTGATTTTGATTAAAGTTTCCAAGTAGAAAATAGAGGCAAATATAAGCACAGTATGGATAATGGGATTAATAAATCTCTAAGACCATATCATCAATAAAATTCCTCCTTACAAAGAAACAGTGTGGCCACTCTCAAGTGTGCCATGCCATCTCTGGCCAGATTGTAGTACATTAGTGAAAAAGTTAGACCAGGAATATAAGCCATAGAATTGTTTGATTGTCTAAAACAGGATCTTGAGATACAGACATCAGAGATCTCAGATTGGTAGATCTAACCTATGAGAATTCTCTTGAATGAGAGAATCTACTCTAGACTACCTAAAGAAGGAACAGACATCCCTGTCAGGTATGTACACAGTGGAATTTATTTGGCCATAAAAAATAAAAGCATGTCACTTGCAGGAAAACAGATGAATCTTGAGAGTTTATTGTTAAGTGAAATAAGTTAGACACAGAAATTAAATGTCACACGGTTTCTCTGAGAAGTCCACAATGCAAATAAATTAATGAGCAAAGTAGAGATATTGGGAAATAGGACAGCAGACTTTCTGAAGATGGGGAAGAGAAGGAGAAGGAGGGAATGTAAAGACTAGCAAAAATGGAACAAAAATGATAAGATCATATGTACACATATATACACTTATATGCATGTATATATACACATACATATATACATATACTTATATGCATTAATTCTTCAAAATGAATATATATATATATATATATTACAAGTGTGAACTAACAATAAAATATTTTGTGAAGACTGAAAAATTCATTCAGTGTACAACATGAGATGAGAATTTTTAGGGGTTTTTTTCAATGTAAGCAATTTTTCCAAGACAACTTATTAAATATAATTTTGTGATTCTTGATGTTAACTGTAACACATAATAACTTACCACATTTAAGTAGATCTGTTTCCAGAAAAAAAATTTTGATTTCTTTGATTGCTATGGCATTTTTATCATCCTATTTTATTATACTTTATGTTATTATTAATTTCTTAAAGTAGAGCTAGCTGTTTAGGATCTATCATCTCCCATAAAATTTTAGAATCTCTCCTATCCAAGTAAATCATTTTAAGAATATGTAAAAAATTTTAAAAATATTATTTTTAAGGAAAATTAGAAGCTTTATATTAGGCCTCCTATATTTCCAAGTGTTATAGATTTTTATTCATTCAGATCTTTTAAAAATATTCTTAAACATCTTTTCAAAATATCTCCATTGAGATCAGAGCTTATTTGCTATCATGTGCTCTAGTAATTATTGCTAGTTCTTGCAAATGCTACTGGTTTTATAAGCCTCTTTTGTATTCAATTCTTTTATTAACTTTATCAGTGATTAGACATAATTTTATTCTTTCCACTTTGTGTATATACCACATTTTCTTTATCCATTTATCCAAAGCACCTAGGCTAGTTCCGGAATTCAGCAAGTCTAAATTTGTGCCATAATAGACATAGATATGCAGGTATCACTATGATATATGCCTTTAAATCTTTCAAGAATATACCAAAAGTGGTATACCTGGATCAAATGGTATTTTTACTTTTTAGGTTTTTGAGGAACTTCCATGCTGTTTTCCACAGTGGCTGTAGTAATTTATATCCCCATAAACACTGTAAAAGAGTTGCTTTTCCCCTGCATTCTTATACTTCCCTGAAGATTTTGAACAATTTTTCATGTACTTATTAGCCATTTATATTTCATCTTTTGAAAAATGCCTACTCAGTTCATTGGCTACTTGTGATTTGGTTCTTTCCTGGGTTTTTTGTTCAGTTATTCCTCTATTCAGGGTATTAATCCTATCAGAAGACAGCGGGCAAAGATTTATTTCCATTCTGTAGGCTGTCTCTTCACTCTGTTGTTTGCTTCATGTGTAGCTTTTCTTTAATTTAATATAATCCCATTACTTGATAATTGCTATTTCCTGTGCTTTTGGGGTTGTACTCCAAAAGCCTCTGCCTAAGGCAAAGGCTTTAAGTGCTTTTGTGACAGTTTCTTCCAGCATTTGCAAAGGTTTAGATCATTTTTTTTATGTTTCTTAACATTTTTTTTCTTTTAAATTTTATTTTAAAGAGAATAAAGCAAAAGAGGGCAGAACAAAGGAGATCAGAACAGAACAATGTAAACAACAAAGCACTTCTCAACAAGAAAATTGGATATCAACAGTAGCTACCATAATGTCTCTTTCTTTGAAATAGTTCAGCATAGCTTCACACACAATAATATCAAACATAACAAAATGGTATAAAACCATGCAAGAGAATGAAAGTATTACAGGGCATTCTGAAACAAATAACATAAAATGAACAATGGCTACTATAATATCTCATTTTCCATGAAGAATTTGTTTATACTATCACACACATACAATTCAATAAGACACAACATGATAGAACCAATGGTAATAGAACAAAAGCATGGTAGGACTTCAAAGCAAGATGATATTAAATCAGCAATGGCTGCCATAATGTCTTATATTCTTCAAAATAGCTGTTCCTACCATCACACATAATAAAATCAAACAAAACAGAATAAAACCATTCCAACTAATGAATGAAAACATTATAAGGCTTCAAAGCAATGTAACGGGAATCCATGATTACCATAAAATCTTACCGTTTCTTACACTAGGGAAACTATACGATATTTATATATGTGAGTTGGATTTATTTTGCTTATGAGTATGGCCTCAAGTTGCATCCATTTATATATAAATATCTCAGTATGATCATTCTTTATAGCTGAGTAGTACTGCAATGTATAAAAATAGCACATCTTTTTTTATTCATTCCTCAGTTGATGGGCACTTAGGTTGTTTCCAAGATATGGCTATTACAAATTGTGGTGCTATAAACATGGGTGCACATATATCACTGTGGTATGATGTTTTCAGTTCTTCAGGGAGTATGACTAGAAGTAGAATAGCTGGGTCAAATAGAATTTCCAATCCCAGCTTTTTAAGCAATCTCCACACTGACCTCCCAAGTGGCTGCACCAGTGTACACTCTCACCAACAGAGCAGAAGAGTTCCTTTTTCCCCACAGCCTCTCCAGCATTTATTGTTGGTAGTTTTGTTGATCCTGGCCTTTCTGCAGTGAGATGGAATCTCAGTGTGGTTTTAATTTGCATTTCTCTAATGACCAATGATGATGAAAATTTTTTCATGTATTTATTTGCCATTTGTATTTCTTCATCTGAGAATTGTGTATTCATCTCAGATGCCCATTTTTGGATTGGGTCTTTGAATTTTGGGGGTCTGATTTTTTTTTAAATTCTTTATAAGTTCTAGACAGAAGTCCTTTGTCTGAGGGACACTTCACTAAGACTTTTTTCCAAGTTTGTGGGTTTTCTTTTCACTCTGCTGGAGATTTCTTTCAACGTGCAGAAACTCTTTAATAAGACATGATCCCAGTTATTGATTCTGGGAAATATTTCCTGCATGGTTTGATTATTGTTCATGTATTCTCTACCTACCCCTATGTCTTCAAGATTTTTACCTACTTTGTCTTCCAACAGGTTTAGTATTTCTGTTTTGATATTTAGATCTTTGATCCATCTAGATTTTAGCTTAGTGTATGGTGATAGGTATGGTTCGAGTTTTAGTTTTTGGAATATGGATAGCCAGTTTTTCCAGCACCATTTATTAAAGAGATTATCATTCTTCCAGTGAACATGTTTGGCCCCTTTATCAAAGATAAGGTGGTTGAGTGTATTTGTAGTTGTGGCTGTATCTTCTAGTCTATTCCATTGATCTTCAGATCTGTTTTTCTTCCAGCACCATGTTGATTTTATTACAGTAGCTTTGTAGAATAACTTCAAGTCAGGGATTGTGATGCCTCCTGCCTTGCCTTTATTGCTTAGAATTGCCTTTGCTATTCTAGGTCTCTTCTAGTTCCAGATGAATTTTAGGAGTGATTTCTCTAGATCTATGAGGTATGTTAGTGGTATTTTCATAGGGATTGCATTGAATCTGTATAAGAATTTTGGGAGAATAGCCATTTTCACAATATTTATTCTGCCTATCCATAAACAAGGGATGTCTTTCCATTTTCTGAGGTCCTCTTCAATTTCTTTTTTCAGGGTATTATAATTTTCCCTGTATAGTTTGTTTACTTCTTTCATTAGATTAATTCCTAACTATTTCCTTTTTTTTGGATGCTACTGTAAAGGGTGTGGCTTTTCTTATTTCTCTCTCAGTGATTTTGTTGTTAGTGTATAAGAATGCTATTGATTTTTGAGTATTGACTTTCTATTCAGCTACATTGCTGAATTTATTTATTATAACTAGGAGTCTTTCGATGGAGTTTTGGGGGTCTTCTCTGTAGAGTATCATGTCATATGCAGACAATGATAATTTACCTTCCTCTTTTCCTATCTTTACTCCTTTTATTTCTCTCTCTTGTCTAATTGCTCTGGCTAGTATTTCCAGTGCTATGTTGAATAGGAGCGGTGATAAGGGACATCCTTGTCTTGTGCCTGAATTTAAAGTAAAGACTTTCAGGTTTTGGCCATTTAATATGACACTGGCTCTTGGTTTGTCATAGATGGCCTTTATCATATTGAGGTAAAGACTATCTGTTCCAATTCTCCATAAGGTTCTTATCATGAATGAGCGTGGGACCTTATCAAAAGCTTTTACTGCATCTATAGAAATGATCATGTGATTCTTACTTTTGGCTCTATTGATATGGTGGATTACATTTATTGATTTACATATGTTGAAACATCCCTGCATGACTGGGATGAATCCCACTTGGTCGTGGTGTATAATCTTCTTGATGATTTGCTGCATTCTGTTTGCCAATATTTTATTGAGAATTTTTGCATCTATTTCATTAGGGAGATTGGCCTATAGTTCCTTTTTTTAGTTGAGTCTTTCTCAGGTTTTTGTACTAGAGTAATATTTGCTTCCAGGAATGACTTAGGAAGAATTGCTTCCCTTTCAATTTCATTCAAGAGTTTAAGGAGTGTCGGCATTATGTCTTCTTTGTATTTCTTGTAGTATTCCACTGTGAATCTGTCTGGGCCTGGGCTCTCTTTGTTGGTAAGGACTTAATTATGTTTTCAATTTTGTTAATAGAAATTAGGTTATTCAGCAGTTTTACATCTTATTGACCCACCTTTGATAGTTCATATGTTTCTAGGAATCTGTCTATTTCTTCTGTGTTATCGAACCTATGAGAGTAGAGGTTTTCGAAATAGGTGTTGATGATCTTTTGTATTTCCACAGAGTTAGTAGTGATTTCACCTTTTTCATTCCATATTACATGAATTTGAGTCTTTGCTTTCCTTTTTAAAATAAGGTTGGTTAGGGGCTTATCAATTTTATTTATTCTCTCAAAGAACCAACTCTTTGAGTTCATTGATTCTTTGTGTTCTTAGTCCCTAGTGCATTAATTTCTGCTCTAATTTTATAATTTCCTCCCTTCTTTTGGCTTTGGGCTTGGCTTGCTCTTCTTTTTCTAGATGTTTGAGGTGTAGTATCAGGTTGTTTATTTGTGTTTGTTCTATTTTCCTGATGTGGGAACTCAGTGCAATAAATTTTCCTCTGAGGACTACTTTCATTGCATCCCACGGATTCCAGTAAGTTGTATTTGTATTTCCATTTGCTTGTAGATATTGTTTAACTTCTTCTTTAATTTCCTCTGTGACCCATTGATTGCTCAAGAGTGTATTATTCAATTTCCATGTGTTTGTGGGGTTTTTGCAATTTCTTTTATCATTAAATTCTAATTTCATGACTCTATGATCTGATAACATGCATGAGATAATTTCAATTCTTTTGCATTTACTTAAATATGTTATGTGGGTTAGTATATAATCTATTTTAGAGAATGTCCCATATACTTCTGAGAAGAATGTATATTCTGATGTTGTTGCATGGAACACTCTGTATACATCTATCAGGTCCATTTGTTCACAGGTGTGGTTCAGTTCTGTTATTTCTTTGCTGATTTTCTGTCTAGTTGATCTGTCCCATTGTCTCAATGGCATGTTAAGGTCACCTGTTATAATTGTGTTATTGCTTATTTGATTTTTCATATCTGTTAATACTTGCTTTGTATAGCTGGGTGCTCTAGAATTTGGTGCATATATATATTTAAAATTGTTATCTCTTCCTCTTGAAGTTTTCCCCTAGCTAGTATGTAGTGACCATCTTTTATCTCTTCAGATCATTCTTGGTTTGAAGTTCACATGGTCTGCAAACAGAATAGCTACCCCCGCTGCTTTTTTGGGTTTCTCTTGCATGGAGTATTGTTTTCCATCCTTTGACTTTCAGTCTATGAGTCTCCTTTTATGTTAGATGGGTTTCCTGTAGACAGCATATGATCGGACATTGTTTCTTGATCCATTTTGCCAGTCTGTTTCTTTTAATTGGTGAATTGAGGCCATTTACATTAATGGTTATAACTGTTATATATTGGTTTATTGTTGACACGTTACCCTTCTGCTGTTGTATCTTTACCTTTACATTCTGTTTAATTGTCTGTCTTGCTTAGTGGTTTTTTCCTATGCCTATCTAGAATGTCTTTCAGTATTCTTTACAGTGTTGGTTTGGTGCTCATGAAGTTCTTCAGCTGTTCTTTGTCATGAAAGTATCTTATTTCTCCATCCATTTAGAAGGACAGTTTTTCAGGGTACATCAGTCTGGGTTGGATGTCATTTTCCTTGAAGATCTGAAATACTTCACTCCATGTTCTTCTTGACTTCATTGTTTGTGTTGAGAAGTCTGCTGTGATTCTGACAGGTTTTCCTTTACAGGTGATCTGTCTCTCCTCTTTAATAGCTTTTAATATTCTGCTCTTATGTTGGATTTTTGGGATGGTGATTATTATATGTCTGGGTGTAGTTTTATTTTGGTTATGGCTATTTGGAGTTCTATATGCTTCACTAATGTGCATGTCAGTTTCCATTCTCATGTTTGGGAAATTTTCAGCTATTACTTCTGTAAATAGCCTCTTGTGTTGTCTTCTTCTTTTTCATTTTTCCCTATTAATCTTATGTTGTTTTTCTTTGCATCATCTTGCAACTGTTGAATTGTTATTTCCTGATTCCTTGTTATTTTTAAAAGATCATTCCTTTCCTGTTCACTAGCTGCAATCTCATCTTTGAGGTCTGAAATTCTATCTTCATGTTCATTGAGGCAGTTTTGGCAACTTTCAATAGAATTTTTGGTTTCCTGTATATTTCTTTGATTCTGCCTCATGCAATCTGCTTGTTTCTTTTACTGTTTTTTCAGGGATTCTATCTGTTTGCTTTGTTCCTCTAATTTTTTTTAACTGTGTCTTCTTTAGATGTTTTCAGTATTTCTTTCACTACTTTAATCATTTCTTCTTTTACCTGGGAGATTATTTCTGATTTGAGTTCCTTTATAGCTTCCCGGAGTTGCTTTTTTATTTCAGTTGATATCATTTCAGGCATTTGATGTGTATGGCTTATATTTTCTTCTATGTACATGGCTCCTAGGCCTTCTTGGGATGAGCTGAAAGTCTGAGATTGCATTTTGGTCTTTTGTTTTATTATTTTTCTATATTTCCATGTTTTACCTCCTGCACCCTGGGCTCCTGGGACTGAATGAAGGTCACTGATTGTGGCCCAGTCAGGCCTGCAGGACCTCCTGAGCCAAGTCCAGTGTTTTAGGAAGCTGATTGGGCACTCAACCACTGGGGATGATGGTTCCAAAGTCTCCCCACGCCAGCATGGCATGGTGAACCTCACCTTGCACTGCCTTGGCTCCCCAGATTGTAAGGTCATGGGGGGACCTGGGGATTTATTTAGCTCAGCAGCATAAGCACCTGCCTTGCCAGTAAGGCTCTTGTGAGTTTGACCCCTGGTACTGATTAAAATTAAAAAATTTTAAAAAAAGAAGCTCACTGGGCATGGTCCACTCAGGCCACAAAACCTCCTGATCCTAGTCCAGTGTTTTAGGGAGCTGGGTCTTAAAGTCTCCCCGGACCATCACCGGTGAGCTAAAACTCACCTCATGTGACATTGGCTCGCCAAATTGTAAGAATGTCTCTCAAAGGTTTAGATCTTATATCTAGGTGTTTGATCCATTTTAAATTAATTTTTATATAGAGTAAAATCTTACTTTCCATCTTCTACACATAGATATCCAGCTTTTCTAGTGCCATTTGGTACAGAGATTTCTTTTATGCAACATAAATTTTGGACACTGTCATCAAGAATCTGATGGCTCAGGTTGCTTGGCTTCTATTTTGTGTATTCTGTTCCATTGGTCTGTCCATTTTCTGCCAGTACTATGCTGTTTTTTTCCTCTGGATTTACAGTGTATTTTGAAATTAGGCATTGTGAAGTTTCAGTACTACTTTTTAGTCAGAATTTCTTTGGATATTCTAAATCATTCATGTTCACAATTGCTTTTTGTAGTTTGTTGAATAATGTGATAGACTTTTTCATAATAACTATATTGAATCTGTAGGTTGCTTCTGTTTTCAGGAATCTCATTGGGAATTTTTTCATCAGTGTTTATCAAAGACATCAGTCTATAATTTTGATGTTGCTGTTATTGAGAATTGGTTTTGGTATCAAAGTGGTGCATGCTTCATAGAATGAATTTGGAAAGTTTTCTTCCCTTCCTAATTCACTGAACAGTTCAAGGAATATTCTCTTTTAAAGATAGTACAAATTCATCAGTACATTCATCTGTTCCTCTTCTTCGCTGGATGACTTATTATTGCTCACTGTCTGTTATTGATCTGTTTACAGCCTCTTGATTCAGGATTTTTAGTCTGTATGTATCTGGAAAATTTATACATTTCATCTAGATTTTCTGGTTTATTAGAATATAAGTTTTCAAAATAGTCCCTAATTATCCTCTGGATTTCAGAGGAATCTGTAGTGATATCAACTCTCAACTCTAATTCACTTAGGTCCTCTTATACTTAAATTTGGCTAAGAGCTTATGAATATTTTTATCTTTTTGAAGAATCAATTTTTTGTCTCATTGGTCCTCTATATTGTTTTGTAATTTTTATATCATTTGTTTTAATAATCAGATGCACTGGCACTCAGTACCTTTATATTTACAATCATTACATGGTCTTTGCTTCTTTCTTTTTTTTTTTTTTCTGACACAGGCCTCATTATGTAGTTCAGGCTGGGCTTGAACAAGCTATGGAGCCCAGGGTGACCTCAAACTCACAGCTATTGTCATACCTCAGCTTCTTGAATGCTGGGATTACAAGTATGTGCCACCATGCCTGGTCTCAATATATATCCTTAAGGGAATGTTCCCTTTACTAATATGCAGTGACCTTTGGTTTTGCAATATTATTTTCATGGAATACATCAGTCTATCTCTTTACTTTCAAATATAAATGTCTTTGCAAGTAGGATGCTTTTCTGACAGGTTACATACAGGGTCTTACTTTGTAATCTAATCTGCAAGTCTGTGTCTTTTAATTGAGCAATTAAGACCTTTTATATTTAAGATTATTGCTGTTTTATTGACAATGTCAGTTCTTGTTGTTTGAGACAATCTCACTCTAGTTCAGGCTGGTCTTGGTCTCACTGTATGAGCTCAGGATGGCCTCCTACATGATCCACCTTCCTCAGCTTCCGGAATGCTCCCATTTTACAATGCCAACTTTGTGTTGTTGATGTTGTTGTTGTTGTTTTTAAAGTTCACTGAGGTTAACTGGCCAATAAACTAGGTAAAAATCACTTTACAAAATGAGTGAAATCCAAAATATCACTTTCTACAGAAAATTCAGTTTAGGTTTACTCAGAGTAAAGGATAAAAAGAAATTTCTCTCATATTAGAAGAAATCCAGCCACAGGTTTAGAATGTGTACTTAAATTACACATGCAATGAAGACAATCTTAGGTGAATAGGATTCAGTACCGCTTTATTTTTCTATTATTTATCTAATACGAATAATTATAAACAGCAGTGTAACTCGTATTAGGAATAATCCTCATACAGTTACAGTCACAGACACAACATTTCACTTCATATTGCTGGTTCTCCTTATATACCTGAATGTCCTTCTCTTCAGTAAAGTAGTTCTTGATTCTGTGAGATTCCTCAGCAGTTTTCCCCTGATCATACTGGGAACAGCCTTGCATATATCATCAAGCAAATCTTTGATGCCTAAGTAGTTTTCAGTCAGGCTAAATTAAAAAAGTCTTCCTTCAACAACTCTCAGAGATTGTTGACACCAAATAGGGACACTACTTGTGCACTTTTCATCATTCTCATCACCCCAAGGAGTAGAAATGGTGACCCTTGTGCTGAATGGACCCCTCAGTGGCCTTCTTTAATATTGTTACATTAACACTGGGTAGAAAAACTAGGCCATCATTATTTTTATCATCCATTTCCAAATCTTCCAACATGGTATTGGTCACCATAGATTGTTTGGCAATTTCTACATCAACTTAATCTAGTAGCCCACAATCACAACTTTGTAACTGAATTTCTGAAGGCATGGGGTTTGGTCTCCAAATAAAATTTTTTTAGCTAAAAACTTTCCATCCATGGTTCATTGACTATATGGATACACAACCCCTGGATATGGAGGGATGACTGCACAGTAGAATTATGTAACACTAATATAATTATTTTGCAGACATTGCAAGGCCACTGAGGGATTAAGCAAGCAAAGCAAAGCAGAGACCATCTCTCTCCCTCTTTAGTAACAGGAACTCTTTCCTTAGCTGAATCTATGAGCATTAACTTGAAGTGATTTATGGCCATAACCAATTTTTTTCTGTAAGTGTGAATGGAGGGAACAATGGGATAATTCTAGGTCACATATTTAAAAGCAAAACAACTTAATCCCCTCTTCTACTTTTCCTCTTTTTTACCTGAATTTTCTTTTTATTTTAACCTGAATTGTAGATAAAATGTAAGATAGAGGCTTGTAAAACTGTGAGACTGAAACCACTGAAAATCAGCAATTAAAGAGACATACATAAACATTTCCCTCTTTCCTGTTAAAGGTCCTGTTTGCAGAATTATAGACAATGTATACAGAATGAATGACAGCATTAAGAAATCACCTTTTTGGAGGGATCCAAAATAGCTGAATAGAGAAGTCACATCTGACTCAGAGATTGACTAAAAGCGCAAGGAGCTAGAAGGGTGAGGGGAGTATACACCCTGATTAAAAAAAAAAACACTTCAATTTGAAGGAGGAGACCTACAGATCAAACAGAAAAACACACAGGAGTTTGAAAGGGAGAAGTAGTGGGACCCCAGATAGTTGTCCTGATCACTGCCCAGACAGCTGGCAGGATCCGAGCAGCGTGGCAGTCTAGCTCCTCAGGATAGACTCGGGGATACATGCTTTTCATCTCTTTGTGTCCTCTCCAAATACAGAGGGGATGGAAGCCTGGCAGCATTTCCACCAGCAAACACCAGCAGTGAGTGATCAGGGTCAGGAGGGGCTCTCTCCCCACCTGATGGTCTCAGACTCTGAGAGAATAAAATCACTGTTGGGAGTCTTCATATTGGACCCAGGACACACCCAAGTTACTGTGGGAAGCCTGTAACTTATCCCATGCCAAGTGGGACATTCGCCTGTCACAGAGCTAACACTGGTCCAGTTTGAATCAAGACTTGGAGCAGTGTGCCCACTTGAGCCTACACCCAGCTATCGCTGCCCTGCTTCAATCCTAGACCTGCCAGAGACTGACATCTAGCACCAGTGCCCGGGGAGCCTGGGTTTACATGGGGGTTTAAGTGAAATAAATTGAACTCATGTGTAAATACCACACTGTCTCCCTGGTGTGAGAAACTGAAAGAGTAAATAAGATCCAAAACATACAATAGATATTGTAAAATGGGGAGAAATTGTTCCAGAAGAAGGAGAAATTAGGGATGGAGAAGGGAGAAACAAAGGAAGCAAAAGGGAAAAATAAAAGATTTTTAAAAAGGGTAAAATGGGAACAAATCTTTGAAAATAGGGAGAGGAAGAGAGGTTGAAGGGAAAGGGAGGGGATTAGGAAAAAAAAGAGGAGTCAAAATACATCACGTATAGCTACAGATTCCCTATGTTGAATATGATGATGATCTATATATTTAAAATGTTCCAATAAGCTTAGTTTGAAAAAATACATAGATAAGATAATGTTTGAATGAAAAACATACCAGCACAGTTATAAATGGGGAACTCAGTACCACTGTCACTAATAGACAACTCAACTATCAGAGTTGTACCAAACCTTCAAACAAATGGACTTAACAAATATCTATAATTTTCCACCCAACGACAGCATGCACATTCTTCTCAGCAACCCATGGGACGGACTTTAGTAGACCACATGCTAGCCCACAAAGCATGCTTAAGTGAATGCAAAAGGATAAAAACTGTCCTATACAGATTATACTGTAATGAAAGTAGAAATCAATGACAAAAGAAACCATAGGAATTATGCAAACACATGCAAATTGAACAATATATTTTTGAACAATCACAGATAAAATCAAGGAAGAAATTAGTTCCTAGAATCAAACAATAATTTCAGTACAATAAACTAAAATATATGGGGTACAATGAAAGTAGGGTTGAGAAAGAAATTTATAGCTGTGAATGTCTACATAGAAAAATAGAAAGTGCACATAAATAATACAGTGATGCACCTCAAGGTCCTGAGAAGCAAAAATATTCCAAATCTAAAGCTAATAAAAAAAAGAAAATTAAAACGATCAGAGTAGAAATTAATGAAATTTTGAATAAAAACACAAAAATAACGAATTGAAAAATTGATCTGCAGTAGAATAAGCAACACAGACAAATCCTTAGCCAATCTTATCAAAAAGAGGAAGAAAAAGACTTGAGTGAATGAGAAGAAAAATTTAAAAAGTGAAATCCAAAAGATTATTAGTAGCCACTTGGGCAGCCCATACTCTAATAAAATGCATAATTTAGAAGAAAAGAAATGAGTAGTTTCCAGATACGTATGAACCATGAAAGCTGAACCAGGAAGACATAAAATCCTGAATAATCCAGTATTGGATCACGACACTAAAAAAGTAATAAAAAAGACTACCAACAAAGAACAGACCAGGCCCCATTGGATTTGCTCCTGTATTCCATGAACACTTTAGGAAAATTCTAATGCCAATGCTTCCAAAATCCCTGAGTGAAAGCAAATGGGAGCAGTACCCCAAAAGTCATTCCCAAAAGTTAACTACCTTGATTTCAAAACCAGAGTAGGACCCAAATAAAAACAGACGTAGAGGATCATCCCTTTAATGAACATTGATGCAAAACTCCGCTATGAGATCCTGATGACAGGGAGCAACAAATATCAAAAAGATCATACATCATGACCAAGTAGGGTTCAACCCAGAGATGCAGGAATGTTTCAACATATTCAAGTCAATGAATGTAATCCAATGCATAAACAGAAAAAAGGACAAAAATCACATGATCATCTCATGATTATCTTTTGACTCAGAAAAAGCCTTTGGTAAAATCCAACATCTAGTCATGATAAAACCACTAAAGCAGTTAGGCATGGTAGCACATACCTGTAGTCCCAGCACTCAGGAGGCTGAGACAAAAGGATCACCATGAGTTGGAGGCCAACCTGAGGTACATAGTGAGTTCAAGGCCAGCTGGAACTACATAGCAAGACCCTTTCTCAAAAAAACAAGGCTGATTATTTTAAGGTTAGGTCTTATTTGGGGGATTGAGATTAGCAAAAGCAATCTGGGCAACAAGACTAAAATAGGAAGCATCTCAGTGTCTGACTTCAAATTATAGAGTACTACAAGACAACAGTGACAAAAATAGCATGGTACTAGCAAGAAAAATAAAACAGACATCTGGACCATAGGAATAGGATTACACAGTCATGTATATGGGAAAGGGACCAAGACTTAAAGGGAAAATGGAGTGGAGGATGAGAAGAGAATTTAACAATTTTTTAAGAATAAAATGCCTTCTTTAAAACCTAAAGTGGTTGATATACATATCATTTGTCCTAAGAAATAAGAAACCAGAGATCAAAGTGACCAATGTAGAATAAATATGCTTTTAAATGAATGAATTGTAGACACACTACATCTCCAGCCTCTTTCTATTTGTTTATTCTGAGGCAGTGTCTCACCAAGTTACTAAATTACCCAAGATTGGCTTGAATTTAGGGTCCTCTTGCCTTAGCCTGCCAGAGGGCTGGGTTTGCAGGAGTGCAGCACCATACCCAGCTTCTCATCAGCTTTCGTTAAATCAGTGCTCTCAGTTTCAAGCAACCATTGGAATTATCTGGAGGATTTGTTGCAAATCAGATTGCTGAGCCTCACAGCCTAGAATTTCTGATTCAGTAGTTCAGGGATGAGGCTTAAGAATTCAAATTTCTGATTAACTCTCGGGTGGAGTGGAAGCTGCTAATCAATTGACATTACTGTGAGATTTTGGTCCTAGATTATTGTGTTACCTTTCTGCACCTTTGGCTTAGTCCAACCTCTCTGTTGCCTGCTTTATTCTACTGCACAAAATTTTTCCTTGATTTTTTTCGTCACTGACCTACATCACCTACAGGACAAAGACCAACCAGCTCACAATTTCCTGAGTGTCTAACACTGCAGCTTCATCTTTATCCATTCTCCATCTTCATAAATCTCCAGGAGTCTATTTTGCATAGTCTGCTATCTCTTTGAGAATAGGAATCAGCCCACTCTCACTCACTGTAATATTACAAGTGCCCAGCACAGTAAACATTGCCTCAGCCATGTGAATACTAAGCATTGAGCTGGTGACTGTATCTGGTCAGATTTAACTTTTGCTTTTAACCTCACCAACCTTTCCTGGGATAGAGGAATTGTTTGACCAGTTTCAAATTTTCAATAAGACAAATATTAATCTTATGCCTAAAGTACATCTGATGGGAATCTCAGCAGTGAATCAAAAAATGGTTAACAAATTTAATGGTAGACTAAATTTAGGATTAAAAATATGTATTGATGGCTGGGGATATAGCTATAAAAAGCAGATATAACTCATTCCCTATGAATTCATGGCATAAACTGGGGAGGGAGCTCTGCCATTCAGCACCTAATTGGCAGCTAAGTGTTCTGGGCCCTACTTAGGAATGAAAAATCATCCTGTGTTTTAAGGATGTTTTGTTTAATTGGATTTAATTTTTTAAGTGTGGTGTTTTTACTTCAGAAACAAATAGTTGGAGCAGATTTTCATTCTACCTAGTAAATTGTGTCAAGTCTTCACTCTGCAGTGTTCTTCTTGCTGAAAGATACTGCTGAGGTATTGTGTATGTGTAACCCAAATGGCCACATATTTATGAAATATTTACATTGTCTTGAAGATCCAATGGGGAAAAGATCACCATGGGGCAGAGATGTGTCAAAATAAACTGGAAGTCACTTCAGTAAAATAAATGGAAGTCCATTTCAGTTAAATAAGTTGTTTAAAGCACCAGAAAAAAGACAAGATGTCTAGTATCACCACTCCTATTCAATATAGTGCTGGAAATACTAGCCAGAGCAATTAGACAAGAGAGAAATAAAAGGAGTAAGGATAGGAAAAGAAGAAGTTAAACTATCATTATTTGCAGATGACATGATACTCTACATAGAAAATCCTCAAAACTCCACTGAAAGACTCCTAGGTATAATAAATTCACTCAGTAAGGTAGCTGGATAAAAAGTCAACACTCAAAAATCAGTAACATTCCTATACACTAACAACAAAACCACTGAGGGAAATAAGAGAAGCCACACCCTTCAAAATAGCATTCAAAAAAATGAAATACTTAGGAATCAAATTAACAAAAGAAGTAAAAGATCTATTCAGGGAAAATTTTAATACCCTGTAAAACAAATTGAATAGGACCTCAGAAAATGGCAAGATATCTCTTGTTCCTGGATAGGAAGAACAAATATTGTGAAAATGGCCATTCTCCCAAAACTGTTATACAGATTTAATGCAATTCCAATAAAAATACCACTAGCATACCTCACAGATCTAGAGAAACCATTCCTAAAATTCATCTGGAACCAGAAAAGACCTAGAATAGCAAAGGCAATTCTAAGCAATAAAGGCAAGGCAGGAGGCATCACAATCCCTGACTTGAAGTTATTATACAAAGCTACTATAATAAAATCAGTATTGTACTGGAATAAAAACAGACCTGAAGATCAATGGAATAGATTAGAAGATATAACTACAACTACAAACACACTCAGCCACCTTGTCTTTGATAAAGGGGCCAAACACATTCACTGGAAGAACAATAGTCTCTTTAATAAATGGTGCTGGAAAAACTGGCTATCCGTATGCTGAAAAATAAAACTAGAACCATGCCTATCACCATGTACTAAACTAAAATCTAAATGGATCAAAGATCTAAATATCAAAACAGAAACACTAAATCTGTTGGAAGACAAAGTAGGTAAAAATCTTGAAAACATAGGGGTAGATAGAGAATTCAAACTGTGAACTGTGAACAAAAATCAAACTGTGCAGGAAATACATCCCAGAATCAATAACTGGGATCACATCTTACTAAAGAGCTTTTGCAGGTTGAAAGAAATCTCCAGCAGAGTGAAAAGAAAGCCCACAAACTGGGAAAAAAATCTTAGTGAACTGTCCCTCAGACAAAAGACTTCTGTCTAGAACATATAAAGAATTAAAAAAAATCAGACACCCAAAATTCAAAGACCCATTCCAAAAATGGGCATCTGAGATGAATACACAGTTCTCAGATAAAAACATACAAAAGGCAAACAAATACATGAAAAAAATGTTCATCATCACTGGTCATTAGATAAATGCAAATCAAAACCACACTGAGATTTCATCTCATTCCAGAAAGAGTGGCCAGATTAAACAAAACTACCTACAACAAATGCTGGAGATGCTGTGGGGAAAAGGAACTCTTCTGCACTGTTGGTGGGAGTGCAGACTGGTGCAACCACTGTGGAGGTCAGTCTGGTGGTTCATTAAAAAGCTGGGATGGGAAGTCCCATTTGACCCAGCTATTCCACTTTTGGGCATATTCTCAGAAAAACTGAAAACATATCACAGTGATTTATGTGCACCCATGTTTCTAGCAGCACAATTTGTTATAGCCAGATCTTGGAAACAATTTAAATGCCTATCAACTGAGGAATGGATAAAAAGAATGTGGTATTTTTATACAATGGAGTACTAGTCAGCTATAAAGAATTACACTGAGATATTTATAAATAAATGGATGCAACTTGAGTCATACTCATAAGTGAAATAAATCAAACTAACTTGTATAAATACCATATTGTCTCCCTAGTGTAAGAAATGGTAAGAGTACATAAGATACAAAATCCTCAATAGATACAGTGAAAGGATAAGAATGTGCTCAAAAGGAAAAAAATAATATCTCAGGAAAAAGGGGGAAAAAGAAAAAGGAAGGGAAAGGAAAAAATATCTAAATTTTTATAATCACGCTTAGGATAGCTAAGATGACTGTACTACAAATTCCATAAATTCTTGGAACAAAACAACTAACATCCATCGGATTGGAACAATTTTACATGTTGTGTCTGGTGATCTGAGAAACTCTTGAAGAACCCTATGTAAAATAAAAACTCTAGTTATGCTCCTACCACCTTGTTTTGAAGGCCTATAAGATCATTGCTTTGGGCTCTTTGCTATTGTTATTTATTTGTCTTTTTTGTTAAGTGTTTTTCTAGTAATTTGTTTAGTTTTGGTTTGTTTTTCCCTCTAATACAGAAAGGATATGTATGAATGTAGAGACTCATGCATGTGTAGAACTTCTCCTAAACTGTTTATGAGAATCGATTATATAATGCATGATGAAATGAACAGCTACTTTGAAGAAAAAGAGACAGTATGGTATCCATTGATGATTTGGTAGCTTCATACTGTGAAATCCAGTAATGCTGTTGTTCTTTGTTCAGAGTGGTTTTAGCCTGTTTTTTATTGTTTAATTTCAACATGCATGAAGGTATGGGCAGCTGATTTGAATGAGAACAAGAGACATTATGGCAGCCATTGTTGATTTTCCTATTTTATGGTTTTGAAGGCCTGTAAAGCCTTCATCTCTCTGTTCTGATCAGTTTAATACTATTTTGTTTTGTATGGATTCATTGTGTGTGAAGATATGGACAACTATTTAGAAGAAAACAAAAGACATAATGGTAGCCATGGTAGATCTCCTATTATCTTGCTTTGAAATCTGTGTCACTTACATAGTTTTCTTCTGATCTACTTTGTTCTGTTTTGTTCTGTTTTGTTTTACCCTCTTTAAAATAAAAATAAAGAAGAGTCCTCATGAGACA